>LUGF01010114.1:183026-201423 GCA_001625245.1 Calycopis cecrops
TTAAAGATACCCCACGAGATACAAAACCTTTTGTTTTATAATCTGAGTGCAATTGACACAAGCGTAATTTTCGTTCGTTAAAGCAATATTTGTCAAAATGATAAACAATTAGTCCAGTATAACATATTTTAATAATATAATTGAATAGTCAAGAAGTCGTGAGAATAAAAACATCACAATCAATAATACGACCAATATCAATAACTATTACAGAGTTACACGTAAAAAGTAACCTTAAAATATTCCAGCCATATCTGCCCTACACTCATCAATAATGCAGTCGTTTAGACGACGCGATATGTCGTCCGATATTGCTTAGTTACATGTCATCTATTAATAGTTTCAACCCGTAGACAAAGAAAGTTTCCTCTGCCTACGTTTAAACCTCATACGAGAATCCGACGACTACAAAAGTGAAATACATCACTGAAAAGTTCGTCTAAAAATAATAATTTATAATATATACAAATTTATTTTAAAATTCTGAAATAAAATGAAGAAATATTTATTTGAGAATTTGAAGAAAAAGAAAAGAAGAATTGCAAAAACAACTAAGCACGATTTGGGGGTGTCAAAATATTCAGAACGTTTGTTGTAATGTTCTAACTTTTTACTTTTTTTAACAAAACATTAAAAATTATTGATTTGATTTTTTTTGTGAGTTGTGGTATGATAGACGGAGTAGAAGGTAAGAATGTAGGTTTTGTGGGTTTGTTGGTCAAAAAGGGCGGCGTATCGCACCGGACTTAGGGCGGCAGTAAGCCTAAATCCGCCATTGCATCACTTACTTCTATTATCAAATATGAATAAGTCGATTTGGACGCTCAGAAGCCAAACGAAGCAAGAAAAGACTTTTGTGGGAGGAAGAGCTGGGTTCTCCTTAAAATCTTTCTCTCTCTTTCTCTCTTCATGCCAAGCATGGTACCAATTTTGCAATATCTACTTTGAATATTGATTGTTATTTGTTCTGTAATCTACTATTTGTATGGACCTTTGCAAAATAAACGTTTATTTATTTAAATGAATGTCGGACGATATGTCGTGTGTTATAAAAATATCGTGTATGTCAGACTGGGTAAAACGCAGCGGTGAGTTATAGGCGATGGTGGCGGAATGTTTGGGTGTAGTTTGTGTTTTTTACGGTCGTGTTTAACAAAAGACCTTTACTGAGTCACTGGTTCAAAATAGTGGTTTTTTTCATAACAAAATGTAACTGTGCGTGTTCATAAAAAATAAGTATTGTTCTTGTTTTTAATGTATATTGCTTTATCTTGAATTTAATATTTTTCTTTAGACCGTTTTTATAGGCCAGTTGTATCGTTTCGTGCGGAGAGTAAGTAGCCGGTGGCCCACGAAGGTGGGAAAAGAAAGGGGGGCAACGGATCTGTATAACTCTATGCGATGACTATGGTCGTCGGTAGTCATGAAAATGACTCCGACTTGTATGTCCCCTTATTATATTTGTGCAAAAGCTCATAAAGAGGACGCTAGGAGTGAACTGCCCTTGAAGGGTTCAATAAAAGTGGATGTTACAGTAGTTGATTAACGTGATGATAAACTAGGGTTTATATTGAAATCTGATTTGCGATTAGATTCTTTATGTCCAGGATACTTAATAAATGTTCAGGAGTCCCTAGAGCAATAGGAATTAGGTACCCATGGCGCCACGCCTTCTCTCTCTAGCTCGATGTAAATGGACATTTTATGAGGATGAAGGACTACATAATTATTGACTTTTCAGTCCAGATTAATAAGCTCTTTGCCAAGCAGCATCTCGTACATTTTTGAGATAACGAATATAATACACGAAGCCAGTAATGTTCTCAATCTGGCTGCACCAGATTGGTTCGTACTGATTCTGAAACACGATCATACTGTTGCTAGAGCATGTTATGTATGTACTACAATGTTATGAGCTTTTGCGAAGAATTCAATATATCAGTTTTGCTGCCACTAGTTTTTAGGCACAGCATATAACAGAACCTCTGTACCTAAGCAAATGTAATGGGTAATCAGTGAGCCATGCCGTATTTGTTGGTCGATAATAAAATAGATCAGAGATGACCTTTAGCGCGGTAGTTGTATTAGACACATGAATTAGAACATGTAAATTATACTGTTTACTTAAAATTGTAAAGTATGTAATAGTTACCGCGAGGGTGATTATTTTATGTTATTTAATACCGGACGACAACGCATCATGTTAAATTTTATCTAAGTATATCCAGTGAGATGTTACTACTACGTAATATAATTTAATGTTTCTATATATATTTCTGTTTAAGAGATACAGCCTTGTGCTTACATAAATAAAGAAATACACTCAAAATTTAAGTCCCATCTGAGTATTTTAAGTGTTTGATACTGTAGTAATTGTAGTAATAAAATAAATATATTTGACATAAATTCATATATTGTACATTAAAGCTTATCAAGAGATCTTAAACATCTAAATACGCACAGTCGGTCAGATTTGTCACGCCGCGTGCGACGCCATCTTGTTTCAATAAAAAACGATTACATATTTTTAAATTTACGAAAAAAAAAACATTTGTTTCTGGTACGATACCATCTCGCGTTCCATCTCTGTCTAATGTTGAAGGTTAAACGGGGACAGAGCGATCGATTTTGTTTATTTTCCCTGCTCAGTTATGAGCTGTCTTTTGTAGAGATCATAAAGAATTTAAAAATGATATTACTAAGAGGCTGATACATAGATGTGATATTTCTAGATTCGCATTGCTTAGGTAAGAAAAATGATATTCCATCGACGTGCATGCACATTGCATAAGATTTTATTAAACATGTTTTTGAGAGTTTGAGCTGGCGAGAGCGTTACAAAAATCACATCGTGCGAGGCCAATGAAAGTTGTCATTCAAACTAAAATTCAAACTCGATCTAAGTGAAACTTTTTTGTATTTATAAAATAAATATCATAATGACATGTTATGCCACTGTAACTACGGTAATGAATTTTTATAATAAATTAATAATTAAGTTTTACTTCAGTTGTGTGGTCTAAAACACACACATTTTTATTTCTGACTTGCTTAGTATATAATTGTTTATGACTTGTCCATAACGTATAGAACTAAGTATAAACAAGGGTTTCAAACTAAGGAATTTTAACAATTAAATAATTTCACTTTACTATTTATTATATGTACATATACAAATATCCATCAAACGTCTGATTTTTGAAAAAAAGCCTATGTCAAGCATAGAACAGATATTTTTTTAAGACGATGGCTTACGGTATTAGAAAAACCGTAATTAAACATGAAAGACTTTATACTACTTGTCATAATACAAAAAACAAATGTTACTCTGCTTAAGTCGATTGCCATGTCATAATACAAAAAAATGTTACTCTGATTAAGTCGATTGCCTTATAGTCTTATCATACGATTCTACTTTTACGTATGATATTGTTTTGTAAGGAGTAAATTAAAAAAAAAGTTTTAAGCCGCTACGACCAAACAAGCATGTAACAAAAATGATGTGCATCTATCGAGATTATATCAAACATCAATGGCCTGGCGGATATTTTGAATGTTTACTTTGTGTTTTTTTGTTTCTCATAGGACGTTCGTAAGAATCCCTGACGTCTGGGTGTCCTTTTAGATAAGAATCGATGGTTATTGAAAAAAAGTAACCCTTAGATCATATCTTAATCTTTAAATGATGAGTTACAGATGTCGGCTTAGTGGTGACCGATGTAAATGACTCTACAGGGAAATGTGTTTACTGAAAACACAAATACTAACTGGTGGATATACTAGCTGATTCCGGCGGTTTTACCCATGTAAACTCTATCCCCGGATAATGTTTCATATTTTCAAAATAGAAAAATACTTTTATATTATTCCTATATCTGTATATTACGTAAATTACGTTGCGTAGTTTTTCCGTGAGAAAGTAAAAAATAAATATATACATACTAGTGGAGTGCCTGGAGCATATAAAACCGTAAAACCTCGGAATAGAGTTACAGTGAATGGACTAATATGATCGATGTGGGATATTGTTTTTTAAACTATAAATTGCAATGTTTACCCAATATTTTTTTGTGCTTTTCATTTTTTTTTTGTTTATTTTTTTAACAAATTATTATAAAAAAATATAATGATTGACCATATATTTTCACTTAAAACAGTATTTTTTTTAAATTTATATGTTAAATCTTACCCGAGTAGACATATAGGAACATTTTTCAAAGATACCTGTGTATGAAAATAGCAGTAGGTAGGGATCTCGAACAGGCAGAAAACGTGGAGGGAGAGCGGAGCGGCAGCTGCTATATACAATGGAATTTCTCGGCTAGTTTAATAATTAGAAGTAAATGAAATGTACTCTATTGTGTACATTTTAAAAAAATAAGGTAATTAATTACGACTAATGAAAAGCAGAAAAAAATATTAGTACAGAATCTGTTTATTTAAATATATTACATTGTTGTCTACATCTACTGCATCTATCTGTAGTCTGGTGAAGTATTGTAACGACTATTTCCGCTGCACTGTAAACATGCTACACTGTAGTATAAAGCACTTTTTCGGCATCCACACGCAGCTCTACATCCTTTTTTGCAATTACAAAATAACATTTGCAATAAATAATCCGGAGCAGGCAATTGATTTATTGTTATTGGGATGTACATGTTATTGGAATACTTCCATCCCCAATTTTCAATGACTACGTCAGTTCCTAGCCATATCTGAATTTGTAGATACACTCTTTTAAGGTGCAGTTTTTAATTGCATCAGTTGTTGGAGGCAGTGATGACAAAGGAACACTCGTGTTTTTGGCTGTTGCTTTTATGAAAGAATTGAACCTCAATGTATTAAAATCATGAATTTTAGACGGAGCGCCTTATAAACTCAAAATACATGCTACACCTGCTTGCAATATATTATTGGGATCTTCATTGATATGATGACGTTTTTCAACTCTTGCATATTAAATTGTCATTCATCATTCTCTTCTATGTATGTACTTGTATATTTACTCCACTATCTCATCTACGATCGAAATTCTCGGATTAATTTTCTTTTCAACATTACTCCGGTGAATTGAATTTTTCAGTAAATTATAACAATTCGAATGATATTTTGTTGCAAGTGTCTATAAGTCGGTTATATCAGAAATCCTTTTATGTATATCTCGACAATAATCAGTTTTCTGTACGGCTATAAATTTTCATCACTGCCTGATGCAGCGTTTGAGCACCTTAAACGAGTGTACCTACAAATTCAGATTATGTCAAGGAAATGACGTAGTTATTAAAAATTGGGGATGGAAGTATTCCAATAACATGTACATCACAATAACAATGAATCAATTACCTGTTCCGGATAGTTTATTGCAAATGTTATTTTGTAGTTGCAAAAAGGGATGTGGACCTGCGTGTGGATGCCGAAAAAGTGCTATAAACTACAGTGTAGCATGTTTACAGTGCAGCGGAAATAGTCGTTACAATACTTCACCAGACTACAGAGAGATGCAGTAGATGTAGACAACAATGTAATATATTTAAATAAACAGATTCTGTACTAAAATTTTTTTTTGCTTTTCATTAGTCGTAATTAATTACCTTATTTTTTTTAAATGTACACAATAGAGTACATTTCATTTACTTATAATTATTAAACTAGCCGAGAAATTCCATTGTATATAGCAGCTGCCGCTCCGCTCTCCCTCCACGTTTTTCTGCCTGTTCGAGATCCCTACCTACTGCTATTTTCATACACAGGTATCTTTGAAAAATGTTCCTATATGTCTACTCGGCTAAGATTTAACATATAAATAAAAAAAATACTGTTTTAAGTGAAAATATATGGTCAAACATTATATTTTTTTTAATAATTTGTTAAAAAAAAACAAAAAAAAAATCAAATGCACAAAATATGTTGGGTAAACATTGCTATTTATAGTTTAAAAAACAATATCCCACATCAATCATATTAATTCATTCGCTGTAACTCTAGTCCGAGGTAAAAACCCCCAGGAACTCCACATATTGACAAACATTCGCATTTATAATAAAAGATAGAATAGGAGTGCAATAATAAATGATCCTATTCAATTGATTGAAGAGAATTTAAGTTTAGAAATAATTAAATCACAAAGCCTTTATTAGTTTAAATAATACCAGACGCGTTATAAACAAGCATGTGAGATTTTACAAATAAATTCTGACGTGTGCACTTCATGTTGAGATCTTCAGTTATTGTTGGAATACAACCACAACAAAAGGTGTTTCTAAGGACACCTAATATATTTCATAAATATTTCTTTAGCACATCTCAGACGAGGCCTACACTAGTACAAGACGTATTCCTGATGATATGCATGATAGCTCATAGAGCTCTTCTAGCTCATGACCCGTGTCATCCACTTTTTAGCTGCCGCGCGTGAGCTGCTCCCCTCCGTTAGAGGTGGGGAGAGGAGGACACCCGCTGTCCTCTGCCAAGATAATAATAGTATAACCTATTAATCGCAATAGTCCGGTTTGCCTTCTACCAGTAGCTGGGAAAGAAGGGGGGGTCTGCCCCCCATCGATCACAAATATAGTGGCTTGAGCTAACCCCAGGGTGCTCGCCACTCATATCGATGAAGCTGCACTGGCTTTCAGCCCAAGCATAGTTCTACCTAAAAAAAAAAACGTATTCTTTTATGTTGGTATAGTCTACAAAAAATACATGAAACGTTCTACTTATATATGTAAAAGATTAAATTTAGATTTTTTATTATTGATTGAATTTAAAGATGTATTATTTATAATTAATTAAATATATGTTGTTACTGGAGTAACGTGTCAAACTGAAAACGAATGAGTCTTAGATCGATATGATCCATTCAGTTATGTCAAGCGATTAACGTCTACTTAATTGAATGACCGCATATTTATCACTTTCATTAGTCCATGATGCTGTCAAACAAAAACTTTTACAAGTGCCCGTCAAAAAAAGAATGTCTTCTATACATATAAAAAACAGTAAACTTCGTGTGTCTGTGCATTGAATATATTTACGAAAAACTAATTGGGTTAAAATAGTATTAGAACACTTTTAACGGTTTTATTCTTTTTGTCTGTCTGTTTGTCCAGGCTAATCTCCGAAACTACTGGACAGATTCGAATGAAACTTTTTGTGGTGTATAGATAGTAAGTCTTATCAACATCAAAACACTTGCTGCGCTTGCTTTACTGCGGTAAAATCGTTCATTCCTACAGGAAATCGGAATTTCGGCACCAAACAATAACAAATCACTTTGGTTATAGTATTACTACGCTACGCGAACGAAGTCGCAGCCACCAGCTAGTTCGTAATAAAGTATAGTATAGCATACGCTACTTCCTGATAAAGAGTTTTCTATTAATCATAGAAAAAGTAGTTTTGGAGGTTATTCGACACATACAAACACATTTTTATTTTAATTTTTTTTTCTTGATGACATTAATATGGATAATATTATTACGCATTTATCTTAATCTCAATCATTC
This sequence comes from Calycopis cecrops, assembly GCA_001625245.1. Classification (NCBI taxonomy): domain Eukaryota; kingdom Metazoa; phylum Arthropoda; class Insecta; order Lepidoptera; family Lycaenidae; genus Calycopis; species Calycopis cecrops. The sequence continues at coordinate 190,532 of LUGF01010114.1, forward strand.
GTTCACCATTCAGTTGAGAAATTATCAGTTACGATATTCAATATGATATCACTGACGCCGATGGCTGGGCCAACAATAAAAAACAGGGGCATTTGTCCAATAAATAAAATTGATCCGAGAAATACTCGGAGGCGCATAAAACACATTTATTAATATTTAATATTTTATTGGACGTTTCAGACCTCAGTATATCATGTTTTAAATGCATCGCTCGCGAATTATTGAAAACGCATTAGGGCTAAGCCCTTGAGAGCCCGGTGAGGAAGACTTGAGCCCTTAAGCCGTCTAAATGGATAATTTTACTGAGAAATAATACTTATTGTATCAAAATATTTATGACGAAGTTATTTTAGGACTCAATAGCTGCGCTCGCTTTGAGGTTGCGATCCCGTGGAAATATCGAATTATTCTTATTCTTCTATAAGAGACACCGGTCACCGGTGTAAAATGACAGCTGTGCTGTCAAGTTTCGTGCGGCGTGTTAGTAGCAAGTAGCCCATGTACGGGGAGAAGGAGGCAGGCCGAACTCTCCGTATAACCTCTATGCGTTTGTCATGAAAATGGCACCGACTGTTCTTTTGCTCTCGTATAAAATTAAAAAAAAAAACAAGTCTACTGTTAAAAGTGTGCATGATAAAAATTTATGAGTGTGAAATTAAAAGTAAATGAAAATGTTACATTGCATATGTGTACATGTGTGTTTTGTATTGCGGGCTAACACGGCATACTTAAGCCATACCGCAAAGTGATATCTATACCTACTTTTATTTTTTTAAACGGGCCAGTACACCACTATTTCCCAAGGCTGCTACTTCTGTGTCACCATGATCGACAGCGGCAACCACATCGACCCTTTGATATGATCTTAGGATGCCAAATGGAAAAGCTAAAAACTGTCTTGGGATCCGCAACGACTTTAATCAGAAGAAATAAAAGGAGTAGGAATTCAATCCAATTTCCCTCTCAAAACAAAGCGGGAGACAGTACAAGATTGCAATGACTTATACAAGCCAAGGAAATAGGGGGCAGTCTGGTGAAGCGCTGCTGCTGTGGCCCATGGAGGTGGGAGGAGAAAGGAGGGCAGCGCATCTGTATAGCCTCTATGCGGATGTTTGTGGGCGTCGGTAGTCATGAAAATGGCTCCAGCTGCTCGTTTGCCCTCCATCACATCTATATTTTCGAGTTTCTTGCGATTCTTAAGTTTACGGTGGCCCATTTGAAGGGGGAAAGGAGGACAACTGTAAGTCTGTATAATAATGATGACGTCTATGAAAGTTATCAATCTCTATTTTTTTGGTGTAAGGGCACAAACAGTGACCTTATACCAAAAAAAAATAATCTTATTATGTGAAAATCTCATGTCACGCTGTTTGTCGGCGATGAACATCGAAACTACTGAACCGATTTCGATGTAATTTGGTATAAATATGTAATTTTTAACTTAAAACATAGGCTATTTTACATTTCGATTGCCCGTTTATTTTTATTAGCACAGCAAGGCGTGGCTCGGTCAGCTGATTATAAATAAGGGAATTCAAGTTCAATGTAACTATAGTAATAAGAGTCAAAAAACTCTCCAGCCAAGGACAGCTGCACGAGGGGTTCATGGAAAGCATTGACGAATTCCACACGGAAAGCGTTGCTGTTATCTGCCAGCGCCATCTGTGGGCTCCGGAGTTATTGCTCGTCGAGGGTTCTCAGATGGAATCTATATTACACTGCTTATCACTTTCATGTCTGTTGTTAGGTATAATTCAGAGTTACTGAGTAAGTACCTTGGTAAGAGGTAGAGACAGAGTGCGTTGCGCATTTAGGGTGGGTAAAAAAGTAGGCTGATCTTAAACCCTATGTGGGGGTTGTCTCCAAAACTCGCCCCCAGCATTAACACAATATTTTTAGTTGTAAATTTCATACTGCAGCAACAAAGACAACTGCGTACTGACAGTGAATTTTGGAACACAACCCGGATAAAGAACGGCTCAGCTTTAGCGTATCCTAACCGTTGAACCATCGGCAGTTGCCCCTCCAGTGACGTTTGAAAATAATGAGCTGACCGGACAGACGGTGTCCTGTCATAATTGCAGAATGTGTTGAAACGCTTACGTGTTACGTTAATTTGCGTAATTATCAAGCCCGTAATCTTAGCCTCCTAGTATATTATTTTTATCGATAAAATATCATCATTTAATACCTACTTAGTATGTAATAGAAAACTAAGTATTAAAATATTTATTTTTGTTTATTACCAATGAAAACAACCCCATAAAAAACACGAAAACCTTAAAAATGCTCCACCGTTCCACCGTTCTTGAGTTATAAATGGCATAATTAACTCGACACGACTCTGTTTTATATATAATGAAAAGGAGATTCACTCTTTTATTATTATTTTTGTTATTGATAAAATGTTCTACTTTAATACTCATTACCCTATTCCGGATGAAAACTTAAAACACGAACACCATAAAAATAAACACACACCAATGAAATTAATTAGTCAAGCTGTTTGACTTATAAATGGTGTGCTTGGCTAACACTATGTTTTATATTTGTGCAGATGTATAAGGAAGTCAGTAGTAATGAAAATTAGTTCGAATGCTCGTTGACCCCCTTATAATATAAAAAAAATATATTATTAAGAAGGTTTGACATTTATTCATTTATAATAAGAGCATACCCGAAGTTCCATGACAAAAGCCTATACCGTCACAATGGACGAGACAGCTCGACAGGTCAAGCAGCATAGCTCATCCACCACACCCTCATATAATTCCTTGACCCACGTTAAAAAATTCGTTCGGAAATTATGTCCAAGTGAACACAAATATTTATTTTACATATTTTTGCAATAATTAAAAGATTTGAATACGCGAAACTGGGGGCCATAACTCAGCGGCGCGGCATTAAAGATGACATTCGTACGATAATATTTAATAAAAAAAGCGCTCGCAGCGCCTGCGCGTTAGGCGTGGTGCACATGAATGCTGGCCTTTTTTCACTAGTATATCAATGAATGTCGGTGAATATATCACGCCGACCACCGCACAGGCGTGATAACTGTATCGAGCATTATATTTTATTGAGATCTGTATTTAAAAAGGGACTTTCCAAATGTATTTTTGAACTGCATTTTGTACGGTGTGAAACCTGTTAAATATCTGCTAACCAGTTTATCAAGGAGACTACACTAGGTTGTAATAAATAATAGACCACAATATGAACTTTTTTACCGCTAAAACATTACAATGGAACCAGCTGCCTCCTTCGGTTTTTCCGAATCCATACAACTTTTCTTTTTCTTGAAGAACCATTTTCAAGAAAAGAGCATACTTTTTTCTTAAAGGCCAGCAAACGTCTGCAAGACTCCCAGTTTTGCGAACGTCTAGGGGTGGAGGTAGTTATTAATCACCTGAACGTTTGCCCTCTATCACAAAAAAAAACTAATATTTTACTATCTTAAAAGAGCCCCAGAGAGAGGTAGAGGTTCGGTTGCAATGCGTGACACTACCTCTTTAAAAACTAGAGATACTTACATACATCTAGGCATTTCAAAAGCTTTAATAGTGAATGTACACCTTGTCTTACCTCGGTACAATATACCCATATCTAACCCGAGCTGACCCCCTACCACTGTACAAGGGTCTCGCCCCATATATTTGGAGTAAGCACAGGTTTATTGAGGCCGTCTGCGCTGACGGCGAGAATGGACGCTGCGTTTTAGTCATTTTAATAAAAATACTATTTTATAACTCAAAAGTCGTTTTCTCAACTCTACATAAAGATGGTAGAGTATCACAATAGAGTTTGTTGGTTAACGAGCTAATCTCTGGGACTATTGGTCTGAATTGAAAAAATATTTCAGTGTTAGATAGTTCGTTTATCGTGGCTATAGGGAATATACCATCACATTGTGGAGTACGTACGTTATGCGGGTGAAGCCTCGTGGCGCTGCTAGTCGAATATAAAAACGATTATTTTTAAATGGTATAGGGGCAAACGACCAGTCGAGCCCATTTTCATAACTATCGACGCCCATGGACATCCGCATAGAGGTACCGATGCGCTGCCCTGCCTTCCCCTCCCACCTACATGGGCCACAGGCCACTTACACACCGCACGAAACGCGCCAGCTCCGCTGTCACTTTACGCCAGTCTCGTGTAAGCGAGAGGTACCTCCCTGGTCGTGCCGGCCCAATTCGCCTGCAAGCCTGCAGCGTGGCAACACCTCAGCATTTATTTAACTATACCTGATATATTCTTTATGCACGTTCTGCCATCTAAACTATCTAGTATTAGCTTTCTCGTAAGATAACTAATTTGTAGTACAGTAAGAGGTAGTGCTATTCTCCATCGCATCAGTTGGACAGCACGTCCACGGAGGTTCATGACACTACCGTAAAGTGAAGGCTGCGCTGTCGCGTTTAATGCGGCGTGTGGCTTTCTACTAATTTGAGAGGTCAAGAAGGGACGGAGCGCAGCACATATATAAAACTATTCAGATGTCTATGGGTATCGGTAGTCAAAAGATTCAAACCAATTGCTAATTCGTAATTTATTAGACAGAAAGATTATATGAGGCAGTTTGAACTTAAATAGGAATCTGTGAAAAATATAAAGAGATTTATTATTTTATCTGAATAAAACGATTCCACACGACGCTACTGCACGCACACGATGTTTAAACTCGTGTAATACACAAATTGATTATCGATATAACTATATGACATTCTTAAACACATTACATTATGATTGTCTTTAATTTATCTAAGCTGTAGACAGTAAATATTTAGTTATTATTTATCAAAAAGCTTTACATAGGTACAACAACATAGTCAAACTGTATTCAAAGTAGAATCTTTTTTTTTCTAATTGAGATGGAATTTCGATTTGTTACTAGTATAAATAAATACTATATTTTTATTAATACAAGTTCCAATTGTAGCAATAACTTCTAACAGCACATCTTGTTACTTTCTTTGCCAAGTTTAAACACATTAAAATGTTTTTAAATTGCACCTACATTGCCATGCGATAAAAACGGCAGTTTATACAATTCAGTGACAGGCAAACACGGGTGAAAACCATTAAGTACGGCAATTAATGACCCAAGTAATACACATTTTTATACAATATATTACATATACATACAAATATGTATTGTTGGAATGAAATTCTAGTGTCTTCAGTATATTAAGTAGGTGTCTTGGGAAGCGTTCAAGTATTACGCAACGCACTTTGGGGATGTAGGTGAATTCGAACAACGTGTTACGTAATATTGTTTTTATTTTTAATAATAAAAAACTAAAATTGGAAAAAATTGACAAATGAGACCTTATTTATTCAATTTAAGTAAAAATATGCTTAGTTGTGTGATACATAACGTTCTTTTGGGGCTACACGACAACGTTACGGCGCGTTATATGGGGGGAGGGGGGGGTCAAAAATCTTCGAAAATTGTTCCTTGTTCAATCATTGGGCACTTTTTATAGTCGAGGGAACAAACGAGTTGTTGGAGAATGTTGATGACTACTGACGTCCACGTGATTATGAAGCACATTCGTTGCCCTCGTTACCCTTCAATGGGCCACCGGCGTCTCACAAGTCGCACGAAACGCGAGTTTATAGATGTCACTTTACGGTGGGATCTTGTGAGTGAGAGATACGTGAAAAAAAGTAATACAAATTATTGTCATTGTTATTTAAAGCACTTGACCTTGTTCGGTTTAACGGTACCTAAACCCTGTGTCTCAGCTAAACGGAAATACCGAGGAAGTAAGGTTCCACAGTGCTATTGCACGCGAAGAAATGGCATTTGCTGTAATCACCATACGAAATATCTCAAAATTTTATCTCCACATTTTTTATTTTATTTGCCTACTGCAAATACAGTTGCTGCAGTTAAATGCTGAAAACGGTCGTAAATAAATGTCTCCGTCCTTATCTGTCGCTTTTTGGCATCTGTACACACAATTTCACAATTCCTCCCAAGCCCAGAAGAATAACTTTAGAACTAGTCTATTAACAAGTAAATGAAGTTGTCACTTGTAATGTTATTGTGCAGTAATTCCGCTGGTGCGGTCCGACCGCAGCGCCGCGCTCGTACAGGCGGCACCCGCATGCGTCTTTATAACTCATAAATGTATTAACGGGGCCGTTTTATTAACAATTGTGGAGGAGCTTGTGCATATCACCAGCAGCACTGAATATCTTGTATTTTCTGGAACATGTTGGAATTTTTGGCAAACGTTAACTGATTTTTATTAAAAGTGATTATATATTTACTAGCTGAGCCCCGGAGTTTCACTCGCGTAAATTTCGAGCCAGTGGAAAATAGAAAATCATCCCATGCCATCCCATAGGAACATTTTTCGGTATAAAAACTATCCTTTGTGTTGCGTGCGGGAGTAACAAACAAAACTTTCGCATTTATAATATTAGTTGGATGTATAATCTATGCTTATGTGTATGTATGTTCGACACTTGGTGTGTAGACCTGGCTGTTTAGCCGCTAACTAACCATCGAGTAGTAGATCCATAGATATCAGAAGTCAAGTTCTTTTTTTATATCTCTATGAGTAGATCGCATAATCTCTTTTTTTTTACCGGTAAATTTGAGCATCAGTGGCGACTCAAAATTCCAATGTCTTCCTAAGTGAAAAAATAAATAAACAACGAAATGCACTTTCTAAGAGATTTCCAATCTTCTCTTGATTGTGATCTGAAACTTATTTTGCATTTACTCATAGGAACACTACTCATAGGATTAACAAATAGAGTCGTTAAATCTACTTCAATATACTGTAACTATGTTATTCGTGAGCGAAAACACATAAAACGTTCTCCTACAGCACAAAAACCTTGTAAAAAGTCCTGGAAAGCCCTTTCATAAGCGATAAAACTCAAAAGCCCTAAAAAGATTGAATCACACCCAACAAACAAAGTAAGTAAATAGATAACTACCTATTATGACAAACAGATGGACAAAAAACTTGCGTTAGTGGACACGGCGATTAGGGTGTTAACACGTTGAGTGTAGCGGAGCGATTGTTTGAGCGATTCCTAGCCTATATTCCTAGCGATAGTGCTTTTCAAATAGCGACATCCAAACTCACACGAATATTAGCGAAAATTAAAAAATGTTTAAAAAAATATTATTACCTACAAGTAAGATGTCCAGAAAAAAAACTTTATTTTAATAAATATTGGATATTGTAAATATCGAGACGGATGTACATAAACCTTTTTGGTTTGTTTTACTTTTGTATAAACATAATAAAGAAGAATAACAATTTTCTAATTGATATTATTAACAGTTATTAAATATAACTCTATTATTATATATTTTATGATGCATTTTCATTGTAGAGTCTCAATTGAAAGTCATAATTGCTATTAACTATTTAATAAAATAGGTCCTTTTAAAACAGGTTTGTAAGACGCTAAGCGCGACAGTGTGGGCGCACCACAAGTCACAGACGGATACACAATAAATCAGCGAGATACCAACTCAAAGATTCACCGAACAAAAGCTTAGCTCGAAGCTTTAAAGCTCTACCTATTAAGCGAAAGCTCTCAATTTATACGGTTCTTTTTATAATATTTTTATTTTAGTACGGTTTTGAATTTATTTTATTACTAATGCGTCTTCAGTTGAGCTGGAAGTCTGATTTATACGATCACGGGTTTTATTTTTTTTATAGCATAGGCGCAAATAGAAGCAATTAGAGCAGTTTTGTGATTGCTGCCCCCCATTCATATCAGTACCTGTTGTGTGGTTATGCAGATGAGTTACTCTTCTTCACCGTAATCCCCCAATAAATCTCTTTTGGCTGTGTCAGATTGTCATTCACTCGGAATAGCAAAATGGGAGAGATTACGTCCCACATTTCTAGTGCAATATAAATTGCCATATGCCGTTTCCCCATAGGCCATTATTGGGTATTTAAAATTAGTTACATAGTGGGTTTTTAACATGTTTGAGTAGAGATGTAGGTAACATTTGTTTGACTTGGAAAGTTCGATTATGAAGAATTTATTCTACATAAAACCACTAGAAAGCATGGAAAATCAGATGTCCTGACTTTGTTAAGTCAAAAAAAAACGTAAAAAAAATTGGTTACAAATATATCGCTTCCCCTTAACAAACAATGTTAAGACATTCTTATATAGGAATGCGATGCGACGTCAGTTTAGTTCGGGGCTAGTTAATGATCGTGTGTTTGTTTGTTTTTTTTTTGTTTGTTTCTACATGTTTCAAACTAATAGTTAGCATCCAAATAGAATTTTTTCATGATAAATGATATTCCATTCATTTTTTAACTCGTGTTAATAGTAATTGATTGTTCCCGCGGGTTTCATGATGTACTTATTTTAAGTATTTGAAGTGGGCATGAATTTATTTTCATGTCTTGAAAATGTAACTCATAAGTATTGTGCAACTGTGTGAAAAACAAAACGTTATTATAGATGCTTTGCCCTGCTTCCTGTTCCCTCTTTCATTACCCACAGGATACTTACATGACATATGAAACGTGACAACAGAGCTGTCACTTTACACTGGTATCATGTAGGCGAGTGCTGCCACAGTTGTGCGAGCCAAATGCGGCTGCAATGTAGCGTGGAATTACTTTTTACTAAACGAAAGATATGAGAATAACTCGCATTATATTTTAACAATTTTTTCTACATGAGCAAGTCTACAACTGTACGTTTCAGGCGCAACTGTTTACCACGCACAACATCATTGTGGAATCTGCTGCCACAATTGGTATTTACGAACCGATACGACCTGGGGCTCTTCAAGAATAGAGCTTACTCTTATTTAAAAGGCCGGCAACGTGCCTGCAAAGCCTCCTGTTTTGCGGATGTCTATAGGCGGCGGTAGTATTCTATCACCTACTCGTTTGCCCCTTATCCTATAAAAAAACCTAGTTGAGGTGCACCTGTTTTAGACTGTAATAAAGAGACATATCATTAACTTGACAGCAATAGTGTTTTGCTTCTGGGTTTGTTCATTGTAATATTTTCTCCTTCTAAGTCACACACTACCGGCGCAGTGGTTCCCGTTACTTTATGTTTTGTAACAGCTTTTTAAATCTATTTCTCTTTGTAGATGGAATTACGTGTGCATTCGATGAGGAAATATTTTGCTATTGATTTAATGAGCATATTTGAGAGTACGGAAGATTTACGGGATGTGACAATGATGGAATAGAAAGTGCACTTGTACCTGCTCAAACACTTGTATAATGCATGCTTGTATAATGAAATATATCTGCACAGAATGCTAGTTTCTATAGAGATTGCCGCTATAGCCAACATTGGACTGAGAATATGTCTTCTTACTTTCTTCTATTATTGTAATGTTACAATAGTTAAAATAAAAAAAACAATGCCAATTATCCATGTTGGCCCAACATTTCGCTATCTTTGTACCTAGATGAAGTTGTAAAGACCGAAAGGCAAAATGAACCTTTCCAAGAAACAAAAAAACAGCTAACTGTCGCTGCCTTGTTAACATTAATAACAATATAAGTTAAAGGAAAGAAGCTGTTAAGTAGATAACATTCTTTCTTCTGTTTGTGAACCTTTTTTGTGATATATGACTAACTCTAGTTTTGAGAAAGTATTGGTCGACTTCGGTGAAATTTGGAGCTGTAAATTTCTGCTTATTTTTTTGGACTTGTAAAGATTTTTTTATTTCGAGGTAGAGTAATTGCTGCATTGATACCACATTGGACGACCCCTATTTATTGGCCTGACTATTGAACCAAATTTCGGTTAGAAAATAGCAGCGTAAAATGATGAAATGAATGAATGAACCATTATAAATCGTTCTGTCGTGTTTGAGTCGCTTAACGATTGTTTTCCGTTTAAAAACGAGACGTGTTCGGATGTTTATGGGCGTCCACTAAATCCTTCACCGATGAGAGCAAAGGACCTGGATAAAGTATTCGAGCCTCAGCGGTCGCGCGGTGCTGTGCCCGCACACGGGTGGTCGCCCACTAGACAATGTCGGTGCTGCCGTGTTGAGGAATGTTATAAAAAACTAGTGACAAGCGCAGCTTCACCCTTGTGATGTGTTTTCTATCTCAAAAAATGTAATAAATATTTTTTATAAGTTATTTAAATTACTATGTTAAAGCACAACCCTAAAGGTGTGATAGTTTTTCCGTAGAGTGTACCACAGTATTTACCTATTGATAGTGAAGGGGGCGAATCAGTGTGGGGCCTTACGGGGGATGCAGTCTCGAGGCCTGTAGACTTAAGGGCCTTGAGATTATTTCTGTACATTTAAAAGGGCCTTAAAGGGCATTTAAAAGGCCTTTTCAGCCAGAGGTGGTGTCAAGAATTAGTAGTATTTAATGTGAAGGAAGCAAGGAAGTGTGAGGTAAGACCAATAGATTTTACATCTTATTTACTTTCGTTTTGAAAAATATACGTAGGTATCAGAATGCAAATTTAATAATATAATTGTTGTATATCTTAAGTTGAAATATTTACATATTAATGCCAAAGGAGAATGCCCATTAATGTATGGAGCGCCGTCCAGAATTGCATCAACATGAAACTTGTTCTGGACGATGTTTATTTAATCAGTTACAGCCATCAATAATTATTTTTCAGATCAGCACCCGGGTTTAAAAGTTATTTAACGAAATGTAACAAAACCTCAAAATCGACATAGCGTTGACAGGTTAAGAAAAGTTGTTTGATAAGCGGTTTTAACTCATAGTAGATACTGTAGTGCTTATTAATATTGTAGTTAGCATTATAATAGCATAGGAATATAAATATTTTTTTATATTATAGAAACTATTTGAACGAACGAGCAATGAAACCTACACAATGGATATGTTTTTTTTTTAAACATATCTGTTTAGAATTCGGAC
>LUGF01010114.1:201479-222420 GCA_001625245.1 Calycopis cecrops
CTAATGTCATATATCTCAAAAGATAGGGATAGACATTTTGTATTAAGTTTCGATTTTTTAAACAATAATTATAATAATTACTTGTCCGTATTCTTGTGTTAATTATATCTAGACCGTTATTATTATACATATTAAATATTATAATATAAAAATAAAGGTTTTATTTATTTCAAATGATTTTGAAATATTTCTTACGAGAATGAATCAATAGTATGGAACGCTGACCTAAACCTGAATGAGAGGAGTAAAATCGATAAAAAATAATAGACTACACATCCCATCAAATTGTCACTTTAAATCGATTACCAATTTTAATGTTGGGTACCTATTACTTGTTTAGCTGCAACCCTAACTTATTGAATTCCGATTTGATATTTCCGAATACCGCCATTTTATTTTTATATACAAACAATCAATATTATGTTTTATTTTGTGTTCATTTTAATACCCGGGTTTTTCACACATATTTAAATTTTCAAAATGATGAAAAAAAATAAAAAAATAATTATAATATTACTTCTATTTTGATGCAAGAGAAAAATCCATACCATCAGTTGGCTTTCTCCTTTCATTAAAACAGACCAGTAGTTTCATAGCTTAACCCGGAGACGTGACACGAGGTTTCATGTCCTAAGATTAAAAGACAGAGATCTCATTAAACGGCTAACTGACGATTAAAAGTAATGTACAGTACATAGCAGCCTGTAACCGGTTACAGCCGGTTACGTAGGAGACCCGGATGAGGCCCGGATGAGCCTGACAGCCTCCACCTTGACTACACATAACGCATACATCGAGTGTTTTGATTTCGTCTCAAGTGTGTACAGCACGCTTGATAGATATTGAGCCTTCGTTTAATGCTTGTATTTATAATTTATAATACATGTTATGTATTTTATTTTATTTTTTATTTTATTTTCGAAACATAACGGACTTACGTCCACTTTATAATTTACATATAATTCAAATACATATATAAGACATATAATTCAAATATTAAAGTCGCATCAACAATATAGCTCATTATTCAAATTTCAAAATTAGATTGTGAATCTTGTCAAGATTCAGTTCTCGCCGATTTATAAATCTCAAATCAATATTCGTATCATTAATAATCGCACACACTCTTGTCAAAACATTATTTTTCGTATAATCGGATCTGAAAAAGTCTAAATAAAAGATGGTATTTGATCTCACGCTTCTTCGTGGTACAACATAATATAGTTCATTACAAAGCATCGAACAATCTGTGATACCGTTTAACAGTTTAAATCACAAGAAGTTCTGAGAGAAGCAAGTGACGGAATATTAGAGAATACTGATAGCTTTTCATAATTATGATCGATAAATGGGTCAGGAAAGCCTGTCCTTGGCGCTAAAATTCTGAAGAATTTATGTTGAACAGTTTCGACTTGTTTGACATGAGTATGTGCGATGGGATACCATATCATCGAAGCATACATTAGAATTGGCCTAACTAGTGTTAAATACAAAGTTTTAAGAGTAGTTGGTAACTTAAACTCAATCGATGATCTTTTTAAAAAACCTAACATTTGTAAGGCTTTATTAACAATGTAGTTTCTATGTGCATCGAAAGTCATTTTTCTATCAAATATAACTCCAAGGTCACGAATTTCGCTTACTCTGTCTAATATCACATCATTAAGTTTGTAATTGTAAATAATTATATTTCTACTTCTAGTAAAAGTCATAGAACTACACTTTTTCAAATTCATAGAAATATCATTTTTCGTGCACCATACAAACACCCTATTTATGCACGCTTGCAATTTTTCAGCATCATCATAACAAGTTATAGGACGAAAGATTTTCAGGTCGTCCGCAAACAACAAACACTCAGCATCCTCTATAACGTAAGAAAGATCGTTTATAAAAATATTAAACAGAAGAGGAGCTAAGTGTGAGCCCTGCGGAACACCTGATAAAACATCAATTCCTCTAGACACGAAGTTTTTATATCTAACATATTGCACTCTTTGTGATAAGTAATTTTTGAGCCACTCAAGTAGTGGTCCAGTAATGCCGAAAGATTTCAATTTAATTGGCAGTGCGATATGGTTAACTGAATCGAATGCTTTACTATAATCTGTGTAAATACTATCAACTTGAACATTATTTTCCATAGAATACAAAATTTTTCGCGAGTAGTAGGCTAAGTTTGATTCAATATTACGGCCTTTACAAAAGCCAAATTGTCTTTCTGTCAGAAACGGTTGTACAATAATATTTTTAAATAAAACTTTTTACGCGCGCTTGCCTTGGGGATTAAGCTGAGGAAGGCGTGACGAGAGCGTTACGAAAAGTGTGATCGGGAAAGGCCAATGGAAGCATCTGTAGAACCTCTATGTAGATGTCGGGTGCGTCGGTAATCATGAAAATAGTTCCTACTGCTCGTTGGCTCCTATTTTTTTTTTTAACAATTCTTAATTAGCTGCTTAACGTCAGAAACCAGGCTCGCTATGTACAAGCACGAGGCGCGTGTTAGTTGCGTGTATTCCTTTGTTTGACAACGTGTGTCAACGTTTCCACTGCAGATAAATATGTATGTGTATCCTGTCTAAATATGTAGTGGCCTATGCTTCCGTGATCTTCGTAAGCAAGCTACACTAGGAAGCGAAAATAAGTCACGTGGGTAACAATGACGTCATTTCGGGTGTAGTATGTTCATAGATCGTCTAGATAAAAAAAATATAAGAAATGAGCAAAGTTGGACCACCTTAGTACATTGTAAACATATTAGGTTTCTAAGCATTCTTCACTTAAAGGTGAAAAGTACCAACCATTTAAGAAAAAAAATTACAATTTGTTATTATATTGTTCTTCGAGTAAACCGGCAAGTATTGGTCATCTCTGTGGCCTCTGCTCTCTCTCTCCCTCTCTCTAATTCAACCTATTGTGACATCTGTGAGTGGCATTGCTTTTAGAAATAAAAAAATATATTTAAATACCTTTTAAAAGTTCTTTCACACTGTACTAACAAATTAATTGTACAGCTATGATCAAACCACAGCGGTCGCGCTGCACGCCTCACAGCCCGTCCACTCACATCCAAAAATAACATGCACACTTGAAGTAATCAAAGACGAGTGTTATTTAAATATGAATATTATTTATTGCATTCAAAAGATAGCACTATAAAATAGATACTAGAAACAGCAGCGTGTGTGGACGTAAAATAATAGCATTTTATTGTTTAGAACTATCGAGTCGTTTGCGATTGATAAAGCACATTGTCACAGGACATACAGATCCGCTGCCCTTCTTCACTCAAAATGACGCTGTTTGCTGGTGGCTTCGGCTTTTTCTGATTCTTTGTGACTGCCAAATTGTGACAGAAACTTACGAAATACAATACAAGAAAAGTGACAGCTATCCTCTGGCGTTTCGTGCGATGTGTGAGTAGCCGGTGGCTCCTGTAGGAGGAAGAAGGGGAGAGCATCTGAACAACTTCTATGCGCCTATGAGCCTAGCCATCCAAAAACTCCGACTACTTATTTGCTCCCCTATGCTATAAAAACAATAATGTAAACGAGTGTACCCAGAAACATAAAGCTGAAGTCAACAATAAATACTTAATCAATAAAATTTTATGCTTTTTGGCGCAGAAATAATTTATTTAATAACGTAGGTGGCATACGAAATTCTTTTATGTCATAATTTAAATAAAGTATAGTTTGTTATTTTCTTAATAGGTATTATAAAATGTTTAGTTGGTTTGTGTGCGTTATAATAACTCGAGTTTTGTATCGATTCAGCTCAAATTTTGTCACAGTGTAACATCCGCTATAATAATAAATCCGTTATAATAATCTAATATATAAAATTCTCGTGTCACAGTTTTCGTTGCCATATCCTCCGAAACGGCTTGACCGATACTCATGAAATTTTGTGAGCATATTGAGTAGGTCTGAGAATCGTCCAACATCTGTTTTTCATCCCGATATTCCCACGGGATCGAAAGTTACGCGGGTGAAACCGCGGGGCGCAGCTAGTGTAATATATAATAATAAAACCAATAATTGATCACACAATTTAACGACGAGATTGGCGTATTGCTACAGGGCTCGGATATTGAGCGTGTGGCGCCAGGGGTCGCGGGTTCGAATCCCGCCTAGGTCATGAATGTTTTGTTTGAATGTTCTTTGTATAATATGTATATATATAATAAAAATCTTAAATATATAAACTTAATATATAACATTAATTAAATTTATAAAACACATTAAATATATTTCCGTTGTCTAGTACCCGTAACACAAGTCCTTTCGGTACTTAGCACTGGGCTAGGCTAACGTAGTGTGATATGTCCACATATATTATATTATCACCAACAACCACTGGCGTTCGCAACACCCGAGGTGAAACAGTGCCGGGCTCTCAGGAAGGAGAGCAGCGGATTTCATTTAGATGCAGTGCGCGGGATGAAATTGCGCATAAGAGCACAGTAGTGGTACTTTTTATGGTATAGGGTGGCAAACGAACAGTCGGTGCCATTTTCATCACTGCTGACGCCCAGAGAAATACGCTACACAGGTGCGCTGCCCTCCTTTCTCCTCGCACCTCCACGGGTCACTTTTTAATCTCATGACGCCATTTAGAAGCATTTTCTTCGTAGTTCTAAAAGGTAAAAGAGCAATCGGGCCTATTGATGTATATTGAAAGTCTATCGACTATTATTAAACAAAATACAGGCTTGTTGCTCTTTTTCTCTAGCCCCCTCCAACATGCCACCACACCTTTTTTATTCAAAATATGGCGATATGGATCTCGTCCACAAAATATTGCGGTCATTGATCTAAATATTATTCTAAAGTGGATCGAAATAAAAAAATGTCTTGTGCAAATTTTATTGAAATCGGGCCGGTAGTTTCCGAGATTAGCCCGGATAAACATCCTGAATGTGACGCGGATCACTCGATTATATTAACACTTGCACTGCCCTAAACAACACAAATACTTTATCAAATACATCTCATATTTATATTTTACTCAAATAAATTATTATCAATTGAATTGATATCATATTTCTTTTTATGAATATGGAATTCCAAATCGAAATTCAAAAGGTAGCTGTTATCTTTTTTTAGAATCGTTTTTTGTTTTGAATTATATCCATAAAGCGGACAAGGGGTTTGTAAACAGCCAGTCTTACGACGATAAGAAATAACTGGTACATCATAAACTTAACCATAAACAAAACTTTACTTAACTGAACGGCACTAACTGTTCTTATTTATAGCGACAAAGCTGTATTATATTTTCGTATTGTTCCGATTAACAGTTACTGTGCTTTGTTAAATTAAACAAATGCTGTTAGGTTATTGTAAAATTATAAAATTAACAGTTTTAAGTTAAGTTATTTTGAAATTGTTAAACTGAAAAAGAGTAGGTAGATATTATTGTTATGTTTCTTTTGTTCCTCCCAAATATAAATAAATATTGTTAGGAAGCTTACATAACAATACAGAAAGTAAAAAATAACGGTGTCATATTATAAACGTATTCAAGTACATTCGTTGTAAAAATATTTGAATCATTGATGTTTGGTATGGCGTTATCTATATAGCATATAGATCTGTAACTTTATGTTATTCTATGAAAGGTATTTTGGAGAAAAAGGATAATAGGTATAGTATAGTATTTTTAAGAGGTATACCACTGTGCTTTGCAGATCGTACCGACGGGCAGGAGGTACCTCTCGCATACACAATGCCGGCGTGAGATGACACCTCGTCGCGTTTCGTGTGTAAGTATCCGGTGGCTCATGTAGGAGGGAAGAGGAAGAAGGGCAACACATCGGCCTCTACGTTTATGGACAGCAGTCGTCATGAAATTGACTCTGACTGTTCGTTTGCCCTATGTAGGTACTAAAAAGAAAGGGCGATTCAAGTTTTTTTCGTGCACTTGTGAAGTTGTGAGAGGGGTGTAAAATAGGAATATAGATTATAACACGATTATAAGGAGATTATTTTAATATACATAGTTGTTTTGTTTATTCTTGTCTGTTAAGCAAAATAGCGTAGAAAAAAGAAAGAAGCCTTTAAAACGATACAGCATTAACAAATCGGTGTTATGAGGGAGAGCACCTGGTTGTTCCAGCCTACTTTTCGGTTACAATGTTACATTGACACTATTACCGAGAGAAAGGACTTTCGTTTCGACCAATATTGACTTCAGATTGCTAAAGCCTCTTATATTTTCGATATTCCAGTGGTCGACAATGAAGTTTTTTAATGCCTACTGCCTACTCGTTGCCCCCTACACTATATAAAAAGTCCCATTTTGACTACTAAAACCAATAAACAGTCGCTCGAACTCACACCGCATGAAACGCGACCGCATAGCTGTCACTTTAAGATGATCTGAGGGAGGTACGTCACCGATTGAACCGGCCAATCCGGCTGCGATTCCGCATGGCAAATATGCATATGCCAGTTTCCCTGACCTTTTGACCCACCCATAAATAATTGCCGAAATCGCATCACACTCACACGTTATTATTTATTACGCTTTTTTGTCTCATCTCCGTATCGGAGCCGTGTTTCTTGTTATTGTGTTGTCCGATGCGCCGGCGAACAGTTACGACAGTAAAAACTTTTATTGTTTTTCTGTACATTACAATAAAGTGTGGAGAATATGGGCTGGCGTTCCTTTTTACAGTCGGCTTGTTAAAATCGGTAACTTACGTTACTTTTTTTAACGTGGGTAAGAACAGGAACTCTCGTTTCAGATGTGAAGTCATACCGCGTCATAAAGGGACGTCGTAAACTCGAGATGGTTTCTAGAACTTTCGTTACTTTAGCTCTATAGCAGCGGTGGCAACTTTAAAAAATTAAAAAAAAACAGAATTATACTTCTTGAAATTCTATATGACACAGTATAATATACAGTATCAATTAGCATGGATAGTTAGGTTGCCGCGATCGACTGCTCGATCGCGATCAACCGGTTGACCATCCTTGCTCTGTACATGCTAGGTATGTATCTTGTAAGACGTAGTACCGTTGCTGCATTGCAGCCGAAGTGGCCGATACTACCGAAGAAGTACCACTCGCTCAAATTATACCGATTTAATAAGTGGTTAAGAAACAAAACACATCGACAAAAGAATCTTAAAGTGATGCTATCTCTATATCTATGTTTCGTGAGGCTTACGGGTTATAGGTGGCTCATTAGGGGACGGGGAGAAAGAGGGCAAAGCATCTGCGTAATCATAACTAAATCAAATGGCTATGGTTGCTTTGTTGTCTGCTGTGCTACAAATATATGATCATATTTACTGCAAAACGAGTAAGATCACCTGACTGTTGGTGCTAGCAGCCCGCAACCACCTGTGTTAGGGTGCTTACATAGAGGAACTGGTTACCGGTAATGTTATCGATAACATTGCAATGTTATCGTACCGGTAATAGTGCAATGTTATCGATAACATTGCAATATTATCGTACCGGTAATAGTGCGATGTTATCGATAACATTGCAATATTATCGTACCGGTAATAGTGCGATGTTATCGATAACATTGCAATGTTATCGTACCGATAATAGTGCAATGTTATCGATAACATTGCAATGTTATCGTACCGGTAATAGTGCAATGTTATCGATAACATTGCAATATTATCGTACCGGTAATAGTGCGATGTTATCGATAACATTGCAATATTATCGTACCGGTAATAGTGCGATGTTATCGATAACATTGCAATATTATCGTACCGGTAATAGAGCAATGTTATCGATAACATTGCAATATTATCGTACCGGTAATAGTGCAATGTAATCGATAACATTGCAATATTACCGGTACCGACCCGTACAGGTTTTGTCGGTACGGCAACCTGTTTCTCTATTTAAGCACCCTAACGCCAGCGTCCTTATGTCTTGAAGTGGCAGATGAGCAAGCCTTTGGCAAGCAACCTGACCTTCTAAATTAACTCAGGGATAGAAGGTCAGGTATGAACTCGGATTCAGTTTCAGAGCAGTAACACTAATCTATTACCATTTGCCAGAGCACAACACGTATGTAACGTACGTAACAGCAGTAGCTGTCTCTCTTCCGCTCTACATGTCCCTGTAAAGTTATAATTTAAGCGCATCGACTAATCTACAATAAGACGACTAATATTATAAATGCGAAAGTTTGTAAGAATGTTTGTTACTCTTTCACACAAAAACTACGGAACGGATTTTCATGAAACTTTACAGTAATATAGCTTTCATATCAGAATAACATAATAAAAAAAAAATTATAGGGATTTTTTATAATTCGAAATCCACGCGGGCGAAGCCGCGGGCGGGAGCTAGTAAGACTATAATAGTGTCACAAATTATGATTTATTTTGAGTCTATGGACCGACCTTCACCGTATACCAGGATATATTTGCGTATTCTGTATTCTTATTGTATTCTTCACAACCGGCGTGTTTGGACGGAGGGAGCTATGAATATGGAGAAGTCCAGGCTAGTAGTAGTAGTAGTAGAGTGTGCGGTGGGCAAAGAGAAGAAAGTGCATTGTGCACTCTGTTCCAACAAGTGCACCATGCACTTCGTTCTTCCATATCATGGAAGTGGGGTGAAGTGATGTCAATGATTTTTGTTGCAGTACTCCCGTATTATATTCATGGGCTAAATAATTTCATTTGGATAGAAATAAATAATATTAAAAACATTTATTTCAGATCTACCAATCAGTATCAGTTTACATTTTATACTTATATCTAGTAACAGTAAATTACATATTTAAATATAATACAAAAAAAAATTAAATTCTGAAACTAAATTATATTTTTTATGGTTTTGGGGGGGCAAACTGGCAGTCGGAGCTAATTTCATGATCCATAGACATCCATATAGAGGCTATACAGATGCGCTGCCCTCCTTTCTCCTGCCACCTCCCTAGACTACCGGCTACTTACACACCGCACGAAACGCGACAGCACAGCTATCACTTTACGCCGGTCTCGTGTAAGCGAGAGGTACCTCCACGGTCGTGCCGGGCCAATTCAGCTGCATGTAAGCATGCAGTGTGGCTCTACTTCTTCCTAGAATTATGAGGTAAATGCTCTCCGACGCTACAGGGTTTTTACAACTACTACATCGATGATTTCTTGTTCCCGTAAGTGAATTTGTAAAATAACAATAACATATAACCCTGAGCTCTTGCACCACTGTACACTTTATGGCAATATAAATTAAATTGGATACTAAAATAGCACTAAGTCCAAGTTGGTAAATTAACTTCTGACATGATATTACATAACGACCTCCGTCTTAAGTTATCGGTTTTGTACCTTAGTTAAGTTAAGGCTTGGGTTTAACAATCTGTCTGTTAGTCAGAGCATTTACTAAACCTTTCAGGCCTGTGAAGGTGTAGCCTAGAGCGTGTCTTGGTGACAAGCCGTATGATTGTTGAGACAAGCTGAGTGACAATTTTCAATTCAATAATCGTTGTTAGGCAGCTTTAGATTCAATTGTATTGGGCAATATTAAACATTGAGCAATCATATTGTCTCTTTAGTGTTAATATTGACGTCTACGCAAAGATTGAACAAAGTCAGATAATTTTTTTTTTCTTACCTGAACTTTTGCTGTAGAAGCGGAGCGAAGCCCAAAACAGTTTCATCAGATTGCCATGAGTGCTCGAGGGACGAGACTAGGGTTGAGACCGACCCCCTACTTTCCCGCAGAGGGGCACAAGTGTGAGCGAGTTTCATTCATCGCACAAAATATTTACATTGCATCGCGTAGGTGTAGGATCACATTTTTCAGACATTTCAAAGACAGTTCGTGTTGTGCATTTTTTTCTGCAATATTATGACCGTTTGGATTCAATATCTTTCAATCTTATTTGCAATCAAATTTACCGAGTAATGTAACCAACCAACCAACCTAATATTTAAGTAGTACCTAGACAATCAACTGATTATCTATCGACTGCTCAAATATTACAATGACGTTTGTTATACGTTTCTCTCTGCTTACCCCATGTGGGTACTGGCGTAAAGATCTGTTGTTGTTACAATCAGTGTTATATTCTTTGCTGCACTTGGATTTATTATCATATCTCGTCTAATGATTATTACAACAACCTTCTCTTTGCATGATTACCATCAAATACACTTAGTATTTAAAAATGTCGTAAGACGTCAGCAACTTCGAGGGGGAAAACCCACAGGGGCGAAGACTAACCTACAGGTCTGGTCTGGTCTGGTCTGGCCAAATTAGCACCATGGCGGGAGTTATAGCCGGCAACCCTGAGATGAGCTGAAGATAGAGCTGGATGATGGCGACTCACCAACGTCTCCGCGAAGGCTTTTCAGGTTAGGCAAGACCTTGGAGAAGACTGAGGAGGACGAAGATGTTATTCAACACTCAATGGATATACTACTGAAAATAGAAGATTAGTAAGCCGTTGTCCAAGGCCTAGAATGTTTTTGGAATGTAAAATAATCGTCGGAGTCAACGACCATGGGGCATGGGGTTGTTTTTTTGATGTTTTTTCGTTATCAAACCCGAGGTTCGGTAATCACTCCGGACGGCTTACCAAATTAGCGTTGCTGTTATGATGGATTTCGCACCTGGGATATAAGACCCGGTACACACTCCAAACATGAATAGGCACGTCAAGTTTATATTTTTTGTCTATTTATTGACTTGTGATAATATTATTAATGCGAATTATGTATGTTTGTTATTCTTTGTAGACTCAACTGAAATAGGGCTCAAATATAGAATTTGGAATAACATAATATAATCTTAGTCCAAGTTGGTTGGTTAGCTATATTGTTTTTATGTAAAATTTAATCTACTAGACGTTTACTTACTCTGTATAACAAACAGTAAGAACAAATAATATTCTCACACAGATTGACCGTCAAATAAAAAAATATATGTTCTCTTTCCACTTGGAAAGTGTTTTTATTTGACAGAGTTTGTTCTTAATTCGTTGAATTACCATTTTAATGCTGGGCTGGTTTTGTCCAAGCTAGTTATTGTGGGCTAATAATTAGACTTCGCTGAGTTGTGTTTACGTAAAGAGAACGGTATTCGGCAACTCACAAGAATGTGGAGTGATAATCTTCAATATCTAGTGGACAGTTTAAATATAAGTCACCAAGTAACGGTTGTGATCATAACAATCAAAGTTATAAGCAACTAGCTACGCCCCGCGGTTTCACCTGCATAAATTTCGATCCTATGGTATCCTATAGAAACATTTTTTCAGGATTTAAACTATCCTATGTTTAATCCAAGTTACTCTCTATGTCTATATTTCATAAAATCGGTGCAGGAGTTGTTGCCTGATGGAGTTACAAACAAACATACATACAAACTTTCACATTTATAGTATTAGTAGAATAACAAAGTAGGAGTAGTAGTAGTCAAATACTACAGATGTAGTGTCTCTTTATCATAGACTACCACCAATTAGCTCAGTTAGTAAAGTAGATATTACGCGTACTAAGTTTCTTGCGGCTTCGAATCCCGCCCAGCTCTTGCATGTTTATATTTGTATAATATGCATGTATATAATTAAAATGTATATCTAACTTTTCTTAATTTTGTAAAAGTTATTTAATAAACCTGTCACACAAGTCCTTACGGTACTTAGTTATGAGACTACTCACTTGACTAACTTAAGTCCATAAATAAAACATTCTATTAAGGTTTATATATTTTTTTCAATTTTATTCTGTAGATATATATTATACATATTATATGTGATTTAATGGATGCGTAAAACTGGTTGCTATAAAACTAATTACCCAATGCGATATATTATACATATTTAGTTTATTATAATTTGAATTCGAAATTCGTGTTATAGTGTGAATTTTACACTTTCCTCATCTGTATAAAAAATATGCAGAATTCTTTGACGCGCGCGTGTGTCCCCCGCTTAACCCATCAATCATTATTGCGAATTCCCGATTCATCGTTATAATTAGATTTTGGAAAATAAATAATAAAAAAATATCTCGAGTATTGGGTTTTGGTGGGCTTTTCTTTATTTTTGTGGAATTTTAATGAAAAAACCTCCACTTCCTTTCACATTTGACACTCATTGTGCGGATAATATGAATGATGATCGCCTTAATTAGATCATTGGTGCGAGACCGGCGAGGTACGTGAGAGATGTCGAGTTGGTAGGTGCTGGGGGTAGCTGCTCCCCGCGGTTTTACTTGCGTTTTCATCATCATCATCCTAGTGCAGCCAACTGTTGGACATAGACCATAGCACGCCGCTGGCCTGGTCTTCGGCCCTTTCCCACTTCCTACGGACAATCGGGATGAAATATACCTCTTACGATCTATTTTCGCACCAAATATACAAATAAAGCTTTATAAAAACGACGATACGACATTTTTTTAATAAGCTGATGACAAAATGTTGCGAAGGTTAGGTCAAGGGTCTTCGCAGCCGGCGTGTGTGTATGGGGAGTGTATTGAATGTGGAGGAAGCAGACAAGAGTGTAGGGACCGTGATATGTGTCACCCTGTTTTCCCTGCCTAACCCAGTACGCCATTAGCGTTGTGTGTTGTTGCTACAAAAAAAAAATCAAATTTCTACGAGTTCAAAGAACTTGAAGATCGTTATACATTTGAAAGGAAACCCGGGGCCTAAGATTTGTCTCGAAACTCAGAGGGAACGTGGCTCTTCACCCTCGTTGTGTGAGAGACGAGGCATGCCTTGGCGAACCATTCGTTCCTTGGAGGAGAGGCGAAAAAGTGGGATACACGTCGGCATTACAATTATGCTGATGTCTGCGAGCTTTGGCAGTCGTTAAAAGGACGCAAGTCGAGTACACGAAGCAAACGAGCAGTCGGAGCTATTTAACCGCCGACGCCCAAGAACATGCAGATACGGGTTATACAGAGGGTCGCTTTCCTTCTCCTCCTTGGGCCACATGATACTTGATTACAGCGCGAAACAACTACAGTTGTCACTTTACGCCGGTATCGCGTAAGCGAGAGGTACCTCCCCGGTCGTGCCGTGCCCGTAGCGTGGCATTACCTCTTACTAATAATTATATATTCAAAATACCTGTATTATAAAAAAGGTTACTCTAGAAGTGTTATTTACTTAACAAGTATATAAAACTATTCTTAATTAAGTGCTCTTACGCTTAGGTTAAAGATTAATATATTGACTAACTTAGATATAGACAGATAATATATTTACTTGGCACTGCGTTATCTATCTCCAGATGCAGAGATCTCGTGTTACAGGTACTAGATAGACTATAATATTTTTTTCTTATCTTTATAAATAGTGAACACCTCGGTCTTAATCTTGATAAAAAGAGAACTGTTTATCATCTATCCTTACTATAAATGCGAGTGCGTTTGTTTGTTTCGCTTTTACGTCAAAACTAATCAACCGATCATCATTTTTACGCTTATTGACGTAGGATAGTTTTTATAAAAATAGTTTCGGAAGCGAGGGAAGCCGCGGTTAAAAACTAGTTTGTATATAAAGATCAGTGTTTGTTTGTTTGTAGTATGGCCTCTGAAATAGAGAGAGCATGGCGCGTATGGGAGTCGGTGCTCATGGATGATGAAATCAAATGAAAATGGTCTGACTGTTCGTTGTTTAGTTTTTATAGTATAAGAGAGTATAGTATAAGAGAGTATAAGTGTAAGAAAGTAAAGCATAAGAGAGTATAGTATAAGAGGTAGTGCCACACTACATGATTGCATGCAGCCGAATTGGGCCGGCACGACCGGGGAGGTACCTCTCGCTTACACGAACCCGGCGTAAAGTGACAGCAGTGCTGTCGCGTTTCGTACGGTGTGTAAGCCGCCTGTGACCCATGTAGGAGGGAGGAGGATGGAAGGCAGCGCGTCTGTATAGCCTCTATGCGGATGTCTATGGGCGTCGGTAGTCATGAAAATGGCTGACTGGTCGTTTGCCCCCTTAGACTATAAAACAATATAAATGTAGAGGAAGCAAGACAAGTGTGCAGGGATCGTGATAATATGTGGCTACTTCTGGTATTTCAGATGTCTGTGGGCGTCGGAAATAACCCTCATGATCTGATCCGACTGATCGTTTGCCCCCTATTTTATAAAATAGAAATTATGTTCTCTCTAACCATCCCATTAGGGACCCTTAATGGGGAAAGCTTGGAGACGGCGTTAAGATGTGTATGTTTAGCATTTTTCTGTATAATTCTTCCTTTTTTTTTATTATATTTTATTTATTTATATTTATTCAGATGTCTAAAACGTACAGTTAATTACAAGGTATATAATTAAAATATTAAATTTTGTTAACATTGCGTGGATTTTGGGATAAATCAACAAATTTTGTGAGAATTATCAATACTCTACGTAGAGCGACAGTTGAAATCTATATTAGCCATGGGTAGAATAATAGCACTCGGGACTATCTAATATCTCTTCATTCAAGATAGGTTTTACGATAAATTAAATTGTGAATTATTAATTTAAAAAATAATTAACTGTAAAAATAATGCGTTGATGTAGTGCCATGCTGCATTACAGCTGAATTGGGCAGACACGACCGGGGAGGTACCTCTCGCTTACGTGAAACCGGCGTAAAATGACAATTGTGCTGTCGCGTTTCGTGCCGTGTGTAATCACTAATCACCGGTTAATTAGGAGGAACGAGGGCAACGCATCTGTATAACTCTGTGCGGATATCTATGGGCATTGGTAGTCATGGAAACGACACCGACTACTTGTTTGCCCCCACATACCATAAAAAAATCACTCGAAAGATACCGCTTATAAACAGAATGAAGAAAAACTAGTTCAAAACTTAGTATAATATAAAAAAGTATAACAGGTAAACTGTTATAATAACCGTTACACTAATATAACCAACAAGCATTTAGAAAACAAATAATGCTAACATAATTTCAAACCAAACCTATAATTTCATAATATGGAGCCCTATCAATGAATCACTGTTCGGGGGCATAACTCACGCTTACTATAACGATCTATAGATCCTATAGATCCAACCTTGGATCTTTCAAAGAAATCATCGGAAAAAAGTCCACCGAGACAACTGTATGCATGCCATTATAGCCGTCTCGCTCTTTAATATAACAATGCGAAAGGCAGAAAGGGACACTGTACCTCTTATTCAATAGTGCATGTTTTTAAGTCAGTATTGCACTGAAAGCGCTTGAGATCACACGTGTCCACCTCGGAACGTAAATTAAGTATTTGTGAAAAAAGATCGTTCTCAAAACTTTGTAGGTTAATACATTTGAATATATTACTGGACAGTTTTATAAAGTTGCGCAGTTTCTTGTGTTTTGTGTGAAGATAAAGCTTGTGTGTATAATCTGGGATTTCGAGTCACCGATCTTTGAGTTATGGTTAGTATTCATAAATTTATTATTTGATTATTGATTAAATATTGCTTGTTTTTTATTAATTATGTTTATGGCCGGTAACTTAATTCGTTAAGCTTTTTATGTAGTGGAGCTTTTAATCGAAAGATCTGTAACTTTTTTGTAGATGACAAAAGTTTTTGGTATTTTATGTTAGTTTCTTTATTGTTATAAATTATATACAATATAAAATATTAAATTAAATAAATATATCTAATTATTAAGAAAAATCTGCAGATATAGATATGAAGATAACATATAAGTCTCTACATTAAAAAGACAATAGTAGATACATCTATAAAAGATTTCTGTTTCTAGAAATGTTTTATCTAATATAATATCATCTGAAAAATAAAGTATTACTTTATTTTTCTGTTATCAAACTTCAATTTTCAGTTTCCAATCTGAAAAATGCATATTTAAGTGCCTGTTCATAGGTACTCATCGACTGTACATTTTACTACTATTACAAAATAACACATCCACTTTTCCAATCTCATCATAATATTATATTTATTATGAATCAACGATGTCAATTTGATTTTGCAAACAGGATGTATTTGGAATACGATATTGTAGTAGCAAAATGGTTAGAATTATTTTTCATATTAAAATATATTTATTTATTTATTTTGATTAAACAATTTTCTGTACTTACAACTAAGCTCAGATATACATAGAATAAAGTTTAACATTTAAAAACAATAACAAGGAATCATAAAATTAGGAAGTATCGACAATATATTTTGTTTTATTGACTTAAATTGATAACATGGCTTATTAAGCCATGTTATCAAGTCATATTTGCTGTAAACATTTCGAAACAAAAAAGGCTGTAAAAAATCTAATAATTTTCTGAAAGTTTACAATATATAAACTACACTACACTATAATAAACACACATAATGTTTATTATAATTGTTAACCTTTATTAAATATGTTTAATTTTAACTCGTGCCCAGCAGTCATTTGCGACACAAATAGAGCCTTAAGTATCTATCATCTGATAGAATATATATTATAATAAAGTAAATTATAATTTAAATACACAAAAGCTCACGATTCAAGCTTTAGTTTAAATATCAAGACGTAGGTTTATATCATTTAAGTCGTCAATCCCGAAACGGCGATATCATCTTCGAACGAGACGGCCAAAGAAAAAGGCCTACGGCAATTGTCAGATACCTAATTGATAAGCGAATGATCTGAATTTAATCTCGAACGACCTATCGGTAAGAATGTTTTGATATTTTTATGTGCAATATAAACAGGTTTGTTTTCCTGATGAGACTAGAATTCAAACATGAATGGGCATGTAGAGTTCAGCGCATAATGCTTAATTACTTTATTGCGTACGGAAATGAGTACAAGTTATTTAAGCTGACAATATTTTGATGACATAGTCATAAAACCAGACATCTGACATTTAATAACATAATCATAAAATCTGACGTGAATTTGGAAAAAAACAAGAGACTTATTGGGTACCGTTGTAGCGACATACCCCTTATATGTTGGGAAATCAATGATAGAGTAGGTAGAACATTATAGTTCACTAAGAGGCTACAGAATATAAACATGAATAAAACTATACTTTTAATATTAATGTTATAAACTAAATTTTAATTTATTAAATAAATTTTATTTTATTTAATATTAAGAAAGGAAATAAGAACTTTACTAGACTGAAAAATATATATTTCACATGGTCAAAATATTATGGAATTCATTAAATAATTCATTTATGATAAAGACTTTTAAATTTGGCTAAATAGAAACATTACTTTAATTTAAATCACTATAAAAAGTGTTTATATGAGATTAACTTTATTACACACTCGTAAATTACTTTTATTGTTTTCGAGAAGTGTTGATTTGATATCAAAGTGTCCCACCATCTGTAGATAGGAATGGTCGATGACAATCACCCATAACATAGCTAATAAAATATTTACGAGGTAGCTTAGTGGCTTTTTATGGCAAAGATAGGCGGAGGAAATACTTCTGGTTCGATTGGAGCGATTCGTTTTGTGTGAAATAATTTGGAGCATGTAAATTCTAAGCAGGTTGAATCAGCATATCATATATGTAGTATTTTTGGGTTACATTTTATTTTATTATAGTGCCTACATATATGAATAAGTTGTATGCTTTATTAACGATGTTACCTCACTTCTATTTCGATTGTTTTCATTGTAAACTTTCTTTCACGCAGAGCTTTAATGGTTTTCAAATAGAGTCGAATGTTTTGATGAATTATGATTAAAAAAAAATAGATGTTTTTTAAGTACAGCCTTGTATTCTTTTCCATTTATAGTAAAATGTGAACAATATGCATATAAAATAACATATTTAGGTTTTTATATACCTACATAATATTTCTAGACCTCCACGTAAGGCCAATTTACCTCCTAAGTCCTAGTACTCTTTTTTTCTCCGTTACTTTATCCCTTATTATCTCAAAAAAGAAGAGAATTTTGTCTATTCAGAAGTCCATTCATAAAACGATATTCAGTACTTTTGTTCAAGCTAGTAAGCATAGTTTTAAGAACATGAGCATGTGCATTACATCATCTAACAAAATTTTATGGGTTCTTTTAATTTATATTTTCGCTCGGTTACGATTTTATAATTTGCGGTGTAACATCCGTTTATAAATGAATGGTTACTTCTTAAAGTACACTTCCGCCAGGGCGTCGGCATGGGTGCTAGGGTGCTACTCTAGGGGCAACTGACCCTAGAGTTAAGACTCGTAATACAGGGGTGCTTTCATTTTTATTAAATTTACCTTTAACTCCTTTTACGAACTAACTACGTTTAATAAATACCTTTTATTAAATTTACCTTTAACTCGTTAGTGTGCTTTCATATTTTATTAAATTTACCTTTAACTCCTTTTACGAACTAACTACTTTGAATAAATACCTTTTATTAAATTTACCTTTAACTCGTTAGTGTGCTTTCATATTTTATTAAATTTACCTTTAACTCCTTTTACGAACTAACTACGTTCAATAAATACCTTTTATTAAATTTACCTTTAACTCGTAAGTGTGCTTTCATATTTTATTAAATTTACCTTTAGTTCATACAATTTCCATATCACTATGGTCCCTCCTCGACTGGCGACACCTTGCACTTCTAGGTATAAATATACTGTGCCTAAACTCCAAAGAACTAGCTAAGTTTTGAAAAGCTTAGAGTCTTGTCTTGTCTTAGAGAGAGAGAGAGAAAACTGACATCAATTTTGCTTAGTTGAAATCATATTAATAGTGATTTTTATGTAATGTCACCCCAATGAATGTCAAAATGATCAACATAATTTGATCTGACGACCGTATCTAGGAAAATATTCAAATAATCTAGCTCAAATACAAATTCAAATCAAAAATCCACCCACGCAAATAGACATTCTAAGATTAGATCTGAGCAAATCTAGGACATACAACATTCCAGTTAAAATTGTTACAGCTTGTCTTGAATACTTGCTTTTGTGCTTGCCGCTTCTATGCCATAGCTTACAGATAAATTCTATGCTTGATGCCTGCGCAAATCTTCTCTAATGAATGTTATTTTGTTAAACTAAATAGTAATAGACATAATTGTCAAGTGCCATAACTATTTTAGGTCAAATACTAGATTTGATCTTCCGCTTTCGCGTTTATTAAACGATACTAGGTTTAGTAACGAAATAAGGGCTGATGATGATAATAATGAGAGTACTTATTTTATTATAATCAAAGGACACGACTTTTTTAATATTACAGTAATACTTCCTGATATTTTCCTACTGTGTAGGACTTTTTCACTTTTTCTCAGAGCTCTTGTCGGTATATTTTGTTTTTCCACATGACCCTGTCTTCCTTTATTTTCTTCATATAGTCGCCTCATATTAATCGTCTTCATAAGCCCTAGTAGGAGAACTAGAAGTCACGTGAGGAAGAGAGTTTACTTACGATTCCAAACCTAGCCAATAGTTTTCGAAAGCCAACTTTAATTTTAAGAGGAACTTACAGACTAATTAAAAGTTAATGATGTTTGTTATATCCCACCACGAGTAACCTATCGAATATCTAGCCCCAGAGAGATAGAGATTTCGTTCTAGTTATCGGAACCCATTGTTACGAACCGGTTTGAAAACAAACTTAGGGTAAGTTTGTTTGTTAGATTGTGCAATAGTATGATTTCATAGTTCTTATTTAGGCAATCATTACAATTAATTGCATTATTCTAGAATGTAGGAAGGTTCGGAATTTTGGATTATTATGTGGGTAGGTTTACCTATGTGTCAAAATTCGTTGAGATTGGAAATTAGAATTATACCAACTAGTGATCTCGCGAAAATCGATATTCGATCTATGTGAAACTTTTATGTAATTAAAAACTAAATATCATATTTTAAAATAACATATGACATTTTATGTCATCATAACTAAGGTAACAAGTCTTGGAGTAAGTAAGTAAAGGAGTAAGTAAACAGTAGACAAAGATAAACTAGAAAACAAAGGTATTCTGTGTAGAATTTTCAACACTTGCCAAAAACACGTAAAAAAATCATCATCATCGTGTAACTTATATATCAATGTGTCAAATGCATGGTAGTGTGTGTACTGTGTAAAGTTTTATTTATCAAATAAAAGTACTTCCTTAAACATTATTATGAAAAAATATTAGCTTTCTGCACTTCTCTTACACATAAACTATATGTGTGCCAAATTTCATACTCCTTCGTGCGATTTTCGTAAAAATGATCCCGAAATTTTTGCTTGAAATGTAGATGTTATAAATTCGAGATTATGTATGTTTTACAGTTATAGTTTTAAGCCAAAACTACTAAACCCAACTTACTCAATAGGCACGATAGATTGCAATATCGAATACTATAAAAATACTTTATGTATCGAAATATTTATAGGTAAAGTTATTGAGTAGTAATTCAATATGCGGTTAAATAACAAGGATTTGACGATCAATGCACGTATTTTAAGCAAGGCCTTCTGGATGGATTGCTGCTTCTATATTATTAACTATGGAACTCTAAGCATTGCGAGGAACGCAACTAATCACTCAATTTACCCTGATTATCAAAATAATATCCCAAAAAAGGAAGATATAAGTGAAAAAAAAAATCTGGTTTTTATATTTCCATCTTGTTTTTTTTCCATCTGAGTTATGTTATATATAGATATTTAGACAATCGGTTCATTATTGTACTTTGATATTATAATTTATAGCATTACTTAACACTGACAGTAACAATTTATTATTCACAAGATGTATAAACATGTCTCTGTATAATTGTTGTCATGTAACTTTTCGCTTGCCCAACACAAGCTAGTTACGATCTAGTTGTAGTGCAATTGGTCACCGACAATTATCACGGTCAGCTCACGCATATCAGGGTTTAGCTGACATTTAGCTACGGGCAGTAATTAGTAAATAGCTCTAATGACCATATTATACGTTAATAGGGAACAAGCTTCTAGACTGCCACACTAACTAGTGGCTGAAATGTGAACCTCGTGCTAGCCATTGAGTTATATGTACTACG
>LUGF01010114.1:232275-259845 GCA_001625245.1 Calycopis cecrops
GGGGGCAGTAGTAGTATAGGGGGTACTATAGGGAGCAGTAGGGTCACCGAGATGAAGGTAATTTCCGATACCCACTTAGTAAGTGGGTTCCGTTTTTATCCTCTAGTTACGGATCCCTAAACTATTCGGCTAGGTGTCGGTTCGGTTACGATTAGCGGGAAACGTTCAAGTTTCATAGTTTGATTTACGATATTGGTGAATGAAGTTACGACTTTAAGAAAGTCTTATTACCCGTTGTCAAATTATATTATTTAGTTCGTGATATTTAGATACGCTCTTTTTAGCAAAGCGGCAAGAGCGTATCGTACAATTAATCATTTTTGATAGGAAATTTATGTTCATTTGTATACTTTCTGGTCTTGACCTTATAATATATAAACATATACAGATTAATATCTACATATCGATCTGGATATATATGTAATCCTACCATTGTTACTTAAAAGATTGTAAAAAAATGAACAGTTATAATATATGTATAACGTATATTATACACAAATAAAAACATAATATTTGATGATATATTCGACGCGTATCTTATATCGTGCATGCAATCGCTTAAAATTAGAATATTTTACGAGAAATTAATTTATTGCCAGAATAATCGGAACGGCACACCGGATACGGCAGCTGAGGTCAGTGAAATAAGATTTGGTAACCTTTAGCACCCACGCCGCGTCGAAAGTTCAATATTATACGATTTTATTTGTATAGGTACCAGGGTAACATAAAATAGCGCTTGGTAAACGTAAAACTGTTATTTTTGTGAGCGACATCGTAGCATTGTAGTCCAGTGAGGCTGGCACTTGAATGGCAAAACTCTGGATAACACAATAATAGCGTCCACTGTCGCGGTTCGTTTCTTAAAGTTCGGAGGGCCTAAGGGCTAAGGGACAATGGGTAAAAGAAGGCGCATGATAATAGGGGTGAATTTCTCCTATCTTCGCCCCTTTCGGCCCCAAACTTAGTCTTGTAGCCCGACGAGCACTTGTAGCAATCAGATGACACTATAGACACTCTTCGCCTGCACAGCGTAAGTTCAGGTCCGAAAAAAAAACAAAAAAAGGATCGTTAGGTTTCTTATAAAATATACATGAATTTTTTACAACATGGTTTTTATTGCTAACGCTACACCAGAACGTCAGGCCCATATCATTCATGCTCACATACATACCTGTGTTCTGGTCCTTTTTTTGTACTGGCAATACTTAATATGCTTACGGACCCTTAGTGAGTTATCGAAAAAGTTATCAGTGTATTTTTTCTTGTAAATATTTTTCGAGGCAAGTTCTGTTGATAAAATTAACGATAGCAACACTAAAATGCAGCCGTGGTATGTGTCAAAGCTAAGTGGTTGCAATAATCATCAGGCCGCACCCGTGTATTATCTGCCGTAACAATTAACAATTTATCCACAAGCGAAAAGGTAAACAGATAAAACAAAAATATCGATTGCATTTTTACGGCACGTCTAATATTACTTAAATTGAAAAAAAAAATTGCCAATTGTTAGATTTGATTGAAGTTGCTTCTTCGACACAAAATAAAGTAAGTTTTACTTTATTTTGTGTCCATATTTTTTTTTGTTTTACGACCTTTAGGTAGGACAAAAGTCTGTGTAGCAAGTACCTACTGCATTCTTTAGCACAATGTACTATTACTTTCAACATGTTGACTGCTTTGCCTCAAACACCTTGTCTGCGCCAAGCCTGAGGCGCGACATGCAAAAACATAAAGCTCTCAGTGCGGCGGGTGGACTTGTCTGTAATACAGTGAGAGGAAATAAGATCATGCCATCTATCTATCTATACATATAATAAAACAGTAAAATTGGTGCGTCTGTTCATTGAATATATTTACAAAAAAACTAATTGGGGGCGATGTTAAAATAGTATTAGAACACTTCTCAGTGTTTTTTAATTTAATTGTCTGTCTGTTTGTCCGGGCTAATCTCCGAAGTATTCGAATGAAACTTTTGTGGTGTGTAGATACTAAACCTGGTCAACATCATATCTACCTCCATCTTCCTCCTTCCTATATGGGCCATTTGCGGATACGCCGGATCAAATATTTCATTGTTTTCATAGTCAGTCATTTTATAGACTTTTTACTTTATGCTATGAAAGCCGTGTCTATGGTCTAGGGTTATCAGATGGGAAGACAAAAATCTGGACACAATCTAAAAACATATAAAAAGAAATAGATTATAGTCGGGACAAATAATAAACACTACTACTATTTCTTTTTGAAAGAGGTTTGTCTGTGCCTATCTGTGTTAGGTATATATATGTGTTTTGTCGATATACTTTATCTTTTGGATAGGCGAATTCCACCCATCTAGTAACCCTACGGCGGTAAAGCTTATCATCAGATGGCCTGATCTCTCTCATTTGCCCCCTGCACAATATACTTTCTTTCGTGAAATGCTACTTACGAGAAGAGACTCAAAAACGGTAACACTTTCTATCCTACTAATATTATAAATCCGAAAGTTTGTATGTCTGTTTGTTAGTAACTCCGTCACGCAAAAACTGCTGAACCGATTTTATGAAATTTATCACACACATAGAGGGTAACTTGGATTAACACATAGAATAGTTTTTATCTAGAAAAATGTTCTTATGGGATGCCATGGGATGATTTTCTTTTTTCCACAGGATCGAAATTGACGCGGGTGAAACCGCGGGGTGCAGCTAGTATTTTTATATATTATATATGTTACAGGCTAATTATTATTTCTGTACTTAACACTTATTTCTGTATTTACCTGTTTTAAACTGTTTCGAAAGTTTTCTATGTATGCGTAAGATGTGGTGATTTCTATGTGTAGGGCAACGCAGCGAATATTTATTTCAATATGGGCCTTATTGGTTGTAACAGTTATTAACAGAAGCGTTACACATTATGTCTGTTTAGTATAAAAACAGAAATGAAAAACAGTGTTTAAGCACTTTACTCAGATACTGATAAGTCCCTGCTTGCAATTATCTACTACTTTCACGCAGTGTATATTTATATATAACAGTCATTGACAGTTATAAACAGATTCAAAGTGCTACATTTTATTTCTATTTTAATATAAAAACAGAAATGAAAAACAGATACCGGCCAAGTCTCTTGCAAGTACCTACTACCTTCAAATTAGTAAACACGTGGTCCATTTCTAAATCGTGGTTCAGTATAATGTATCTTACTAACGTTACTATCTTACTTAAATTATGTCCAGCGCGACGGGGACTCTAGTATGAAATAAAATACTCGAAATACATTTGAAAACGCTGCATTATCATAATTTATGCGTAAACCATCCAATGCTCGTGCAGCTTTATAACTCGTAAACATTCATCATTTAGTTAAGCAATCCCCAGTTATGGCGACATCTAGATGGGTTACCGTTAGGTATTGCGATTTTAGTGTTCTTGGGCAGCTAGTCAATGAATGTGGATTGTGAATTGAAATATTTTTATAGCATAATATATTATGCTAAAAAAATACAGATACACAGTAAGAACTTTTTAAAGATTACCGACTATTATCCATTTGTATATTGAAGCAGTCATCTATACTTGTCTTCAATGGGCCACCGTAAACTTACATATCGCACGAAACGTGACAGTATGGCCTTCACTTTGTAGCGCTTTCTTTTGCCAAGAGGCACTTATCCAGTTGTGTCCCCAAAAGGGCATTATCTCTTACAATAATATACTTATACTACATTAGTTTAAGGACGTATGTGCTTTCGTAGGTTTATAGGTTTTTTTTTTTATGGTATAGGAGGGCAAACGAGCAGCCGGAGCCATTTTCATGGCTACTGACGCCCACAAACATCCGCTTAGAGGCTAGGTTATATGGTGTTATTGGTGTACACGTAAAGATGTCCTTATCTTTCTACCAATGAATATGGCAGTAGATGAATAAAGACTGATGATTAAGACAATAGAACCCATTCAAAATTTCCTATCCCCGATCCTCCAGTGATACACGGTTACGGTACAATAATGATGACAAACGCAATTGACATTTAATCTCTTGCCCATTAAGACAATGGCCAAGTTTCAGGAATACTTATGAATAATAAAATCTATAAAATATCTAGACAAATTACATAAAAGCCTCAGTTTTAACCCCTCACACAAATATGAACCCTAACTACAAGGTCTTAGAGAATATATTTCCATGTCCCACCGGAGGATGTATTTGCAAGGAGAATGACATCTAAAGAGCCCTTACCGCGTGAAACCATAAAATTGCAGGACATCGCCACAGAACATTAAACCTGGTTTAAGCCTGCGTTGCTTAATTTATTGTTATGGCGATTTAAACTTCGATAAGGTGACAGAGGATGTGGACTGATGTGATCAAAGCAAACAATATGGATGAGATAAAAAAACTTAAGTTTACGCGAATATTACATAACACAATAAAACAATTTTATTGGATTTTATCGTGGTTTATTTAATTGATTTACAAGCCCGACGTTTGAGAAACTTTACAGGAACCATGGCCAGGGATGGAAGCGTCGCACGTCGGGTAAAAAAATAAACCACGATAAAATCCGTT
The DNA here is from genome assembly GCA_001625245.1 of Calycopis cecrops. Classification (NCBI taxonomy): domain Eukaryota; kingdom Metazoa; phylum Arthropoda; class Insecta; order Lepidoptera; family Lycaenidae; genus Calycopis; species Calycopis cecrops. The sequence continues at coordinate 236,836 of LUGF01010114.1, forward strand.
AAAAATGTTTTATTGTAACAAAAAAATCTTAGCACAGTGAGGGAAAGCAAGCAATTAAAGCCAATTAATCAGTAGGAGGCATTCCAGTTTCTACTGAAGCATTTAAGATGCCGTACCTTAAGTGTTGTGCCAATTCCTCTAGGATTCCTAGATCAGTAGGATTCCTATTTAAAATAGGTCGACGTGTAGCTCTCATAACGGAAAAACTGTCTAAACGGAGTCCTAGTTCATTGGATAATCTGTTTTCTAGTCTATTTTTGAGAACTTCAGGCAGAGGTGTAGAGTAGAAAGTATCTATTAGAGAATCTATTTAATATAAAAAATATTGAGAAGTACTTTAAGTAAACATTAATATTGATTTATATAACCAGTTTCAATGCGGTACAAAAACTTAGTTAATAATTTAGCTATTAAACTATAATAATATGTCAATATAATTTGTGAAAAAAAAGTCAAGTGAGTAAATCATTATGGAACATATTATGCTTATGTTATTATGCTTATGTAACTAAGTAAATGCCAAGGTTCTATATTGTTAATTACATATTTCATCCCATGGATTACAATAATAAGTTTACTATGTGATATAATATTATTACAAGTTGAAACCATTGGTTAAAGACAACAGTTTTGGTGTCACCGAGCGAAATTCGATCCCCCACTAGACAGGCGATCGCGTTTCGTCCATTGTCATTTTGTTCCTAACACTAACACCTAGGTCTAGACTTAACTTAGCGCTTGAAACATAATCATAACTTACGTGTGTTTTGCTAGAACTCCAAGCGTTGTGTTATGTAAGACAAGTAACACGAAATTTCATTATGTTTGGATGTTTTACAGGGTTGACAGTCTGTGAATTGATATTTTTATGGTTTATGGGGGCAAACGAGCAGTCTGACTACCGACGCCCATAGGCATCTGCTGCATCTGACTACACAGATGCGCCTTCCTCCTTCCTCGTCCCACCTCTATGGGTCACCGGCTACTTACACACCGATCTCGTGTAAGCGAGAGGTACCTCTCCGGTTGTGCCGGCCTTCGGCTACATGCATGCAGCATGGCACTATCTCTTACTCGTTAGATCGTGTTATGAAATGTTTATACGCCGGCAATAAACCAGTCCGCAGTAATGTGGTAAAACCGCAGCTGTGCGAAACATTCACAGGTTCAAATACCACAAACAGTAACTAAGTGGCTAGTAAAAATATTATAATCTTTATAAGGATGTCATTTCTTGTGACGTGTTTTTTTGTTCTCGGCCCGTAGCTTGGTAATTCACGTTTTAAAATGTGCGGTCATTGAGTAAGTGAACATGGATATACCATTGCGAGAGCTTGCACGTGTCTTGCCTCGCTCGCTTTTGGTCATTCGGGGCACTCCGTAGCCGTGATAATTGACAACTGATATTGTGTCCTTTAAAATATATATTTCCACTACTTTTTTTCTTTAGCTAAGTTAGGCTAACCCAGCCTAAGGCTAAGAGCCCAAGAAACGCATTTAAGTTGAGACAGCAATTGATGTTAAAAATATAAACGTTCGCTAACAGAAGCCTTACGTCCACTCGACGAGGCAATAATGGGGGAATAATTGTTTATTGCCAACATAAAGAAAAGTCTTTAAGGCTTACTCGTACTTATTGAACGTTATTCGCTGAGGATAAGAGATACGATGATAGAGTTCACAATAAACCTCTACCCTCTCTCTCTAACAATTATTGTTCATCAAACACGAAGATGTAAGGATCGTTAAGTTGATTTACTATTTAATAAGAATGAAAGGGCTTGTTTAGTTTGATATTTCCTTTTCTATTTGTTTATTACTCATTACAGTTTTAAATATTATTTTATAAGGATGGCGTTTGCACGCGAATTTATTTGTGAAATGTTACCATTTCCCTGGTGACATGGCGGTCTATTAAAATAAAACATGCTAATTATAAGTTAGTATTACAGTAGTACAGCTTGAACCTTTACCTCGTAAAATTTCATTGACATTCATCCAACGTCTCTAAAGTCCTGAATGAAAAGAGTTTAGTTTTTACTTTTCAGTCATAATAGCACTGCTAGTAAAATAACAAATTATGAAATCCAGTATCGCTTCTTTTAATGTAATAAATCATTGGTATTTTTAATTTAGGTTTATATATCATTGCCAGTTCAGATGAAGATAGTCTTGTATCTAAAGTACACAATATTCTTCAGTGGCATAAGATCCCATGCCTAGTCTATTTCACTTTATTGGTGGGCACTGTCATGTACGAGTCAACGCTAAAGTATTTCAAGAACATAATCTACCTTTAGCATCGGGGTTTTTTACGAAGCCTAGGTTTAGTATCGTGCCAGGCTATCAGCGAAAATGTATAGAAACCCAGCGGGGTGCGGACCCAAAAAAATCGCCAATTCATTAAATTACGATGGAGCTATGAGGTCACCAGCGTAACATTTAGACGGACAAAAAAAGCTTGATTTTTCTCATGTTTGTTTTGGTTGGCCGCCTGCAGGCACTGATTATTTGATATTTAATAACCTTATGATATTGATAACTGGTATTTGCGCTATTGATTGGCCAGTGGGCCTATAATATAATGGAGACTATTTTATTTGATATGAAACATCGAACTATTTAGTTTGTTCATTATTTTGTATCTATGTCAAAATTGTTATAGAAGTAATAGTTAAGATTCCCTGGAGTTCTTAATGGTTATCGAATTTAATTTATGTTAAAATATACTTGAAACAACGGTATACGCTATGAAAACAATATTGTAGTGTTACTGAGATTGGATTTTTTACATAATGTTGGTACTATAATTTTAATAGTAACAGTTGTATTGTCTATGTTTTTCAAGAATTCCCAATAAATAATAACCCATGAGGAAATCAGTTACGGTCAGGGTTGCCAAACATTTTCTCTGTCTGGAGTGTAGGATTTCTAGACTCTACACTGAAGTCTGTCTATTTTTACATTCGACGTATCAATACAGCGAAGTAAAGACCTAATCACCAAATCAACCAAATTCAGTCTATCATCAGATCTAAATTCAAACAAAGAAAATTGTTCGGTTGACATAAATGGTAATTTTATTATTGTTACTTTTTCGATGCTTAGTTCTATACAAAATTTGGGTCCGTTTTATATTTACCTTACATAACATAGCAGATGGAGGTTTGTCTCTTGATTTCTATAGTTCTTATAGAAATTCACACAACCTAAATTTTAGCAGAAATTAGAAATAGATGCCATTGCCCTATCAACCGTCTACAAAAAAAAATACTCATTATATATTACACTGTTTACCGGACCCAATATAGTTAGTAGTTATCTACTAATTACATGTTACAAGGTTTATTGCACCTCATTTGTCCTATTTAGCTGAGTTTATAATTAAGTCTCTAATCGAAATCTTATAACTCTTGATCGTGATCGTGTTCTTTGTCTGTGATTATGGAAACCACTAGTTGTAAGAAAAATGTTAATCTCTCATCTTAAATTTGCGCTTATAACTAATAGATATCTAACTGCGATTTTAGTTTTCATAAACATAGTTTTGGGTGGGGATTTATTTTTGATATGCGCTTATAGCTAATATCTAACTACGATTTCGATTTTTTAAAAGATATTTTTAGACGGTAATTTCTATTTATATTTATCTTAATCATCTATAAAAATGGCAACCCTTGATCTAAGTGATATATTCACGACGATAGATAGAGTGGGTGGACGCAAACAATAGCCTGGTAAAGAGTTGTGTGGACCCCTTTGAGTGCGCGTCAATTTAATAAAATTATTGCCTCGATATTGCCGGATAGAGTTTTTTGTGACGGGCCCAGTGTTGCCAGATAAATAATATTCAAACGCGGGAGTTTTTATTGTTTCATTCGATATTTGATATGGGCTGTGCGGTTATTGTTAACATTGACGTTTATGGCTGAAATTTTAATATCTCTGGAGTTTATCTGACTATTTTGACAAATGGTTGGTACCACTCGTGTCTATGATCTTATTTACTTTTGTATGTTTGACGAGAATTTATCTATTTCAATTACAATGTAGATAAAGAAACAATTTTAACGAATTTTATCGAGGTTTATTTAATTATTTTATAAGCAAGTTTCAGAAGCTTTACAGGAATCATGCTCACGGGTTGATTGAGATGACAGATGTTCTTTTATGACAAGTTATTACAAAGTAAAAAGTCGGAAACTTTCTAAAAGATTGTAAAATAATTAAATAAACCGCAACAAAATCCGTAAAAGATTTTTTTTAGTAAGTAATCCTCATGGATACCCAGCCGCCCTGGGTAGCAGAACTTGTTCTAATTATTTGACGTTCTAGTTAGTGTTATTACTGTCAAATTTTAACTTTATTGCTAGAATTTTGATTATAAAAGTATGCTTACTCTACTAAATGATCACGTCCTCACAGTAAAAACTTGAAAAAGAACAATAAAACTGAATAAGTATTTTTAAAAAGTAGAGTTTAGGATGATAGTTATTGGAATTTTCCGGACACTTCATGAATAACATTTTTAATAGAAACTTTTTATAGTGTTTAATTTATTACGGCAATCATAGCTTTATTTGTAGCGTATATTTTAATACGTCGATGGTAAAAAAATAGCGCCAGTGTTTATAAATCAATTACAAAAATGTTAATTCATGGTCGTAGAATAGAGCCGTTCTAATGTAAATGTTTTTCTGTTAAATTAATTTTATTAACAATATGTATGATTAGATATTTTTTTATTTTATTCTGTTCTTTAGTACGGTGACAATAGTTCCCTAGCTCAAGCACCCACATTTCCTTTTTTATCCAGCACGGAAATTAAATTAGTATTTGTAGAAAGTTTTTGATGAAATACGTTTACCGTGGTTGGGATGAGATGATCATGATTATTTGTAGAAACTAAAATGGAGGTCGCGTGTTAAGTATAAACATGCATCGACGGGCCAATAATTTTGTAAACTTTATGACACTAGCGCATGTTACAATAATTTTCGTGTAACTGTTTATATTAATTACATTTGAACATATTCCGAATTGGACAACATTGAAATAAAAAATATAAATAGTTGCTTCCTCGTTCGTGGCGAACCATAAAACGCCAGGGGTCTTAATGCTTAGGCATTTTAATGGTGTAAAAACCCGATAGTTCTCATATGGGCATTCCGTAGAAGTATTACAAAAGATCCCATAAAAACATGTACACTGTACTTCTAGTATCAATATAGAATATTAGGGGCAGTGCACATTGTAGCATTTAGAATGTAGATCGAATGAAAGAACTATTTTACATTTGTGTCAAAAAATGAATGAAATAATAAATAATAATACTACTAAAATATTGGTGTTGTTAAAATACAAATATTTTGGGGCTACGATCATATTATTAACTAATTAACTCTAGGCTTAAGTGGGGCAACGTTGGAAGTGATGGAAATTATTACGATGTAATTTTTAATAATACTACTTAACCACTACTTTTTAATACTGTTTTTGCCATCGTGGCTCTATTATATTTTTTCTGTATGTTCTGTAACGTTACTTAAAATAATTTCAGTTATGAGAATTGTTCCCGAAAGTGCGTTAGCATCAATTGTTCAATCAGATAAGCTACGGTTTATTTGCTACTTAAAATTAAGAAAAAACACTAATTTTTATACCGCACCATCATGCAACTAAAACATAATAACTTTATAGGTACATAACATAAATCAAGTGGACGCATACACATACGCATGACGCACCGCGCAAATTGTTTATATACATATATCCATAAAATTGTTTAATCAAAACACATTGATGGGTGGCAGTAATTAATTACATGCTACAGCCTTATTAGCTAGTGATATATCCTCAAACAGGTTCATAATTGGCGATCAAATTATGATCTATACCTGTAATAAAATTACAACTGATTTATGTATGTAAATAGGAGTAATTTAAGAAAAAATACAGATATACAGAGAACCAAAATATTTAAGACGGATTGTTTAATTTATTTGTTGACTTTTACACTATACAATAAAATTTATGTAAATTTTACAACTGCGTGAACCAACTGACAATTGATGCGTTTATCAATGTGCACCAGCCTTTATGAATCCGTTAGTATTTCCGCCTAGACCTAGAAAAGGAGTAAGCGGAAAAAAAGCATTTTGTTCTCATTTAATTGTAGTGCTTGCGTTTCGAATGCAAGCAGAAAGTAAAGTTTCTTGCAGATTAGAAGACGTATTAGACTAAAAGTTGTTTTTAAATTTCTCACAATTTACCTTTTTTCTTATTTATACTAATTATTAGTTAACTATACATACACAATAAAACATATTATATAATAATAACTATTATACGTATTTGCCAGCTAAGTAAATATAAATATTTATTTTTAGCTTTTAATATCAATCTAATAGATACTTTTTAATTTAAATTCGTTATTAATTATAAAAATTCTAAATTTGTTATTTTATGTAAATTGTTAAATTAAATAAAAATGACGATTTTTAATTAATAAAATTTATTTTAATATAAGATACAAGCTTTGTTAAATTGTTATCTGTAGAATAACAATTCACAAGTACACACGAATTGTATTTAAAAGTGGCCGGTTATCGAAGGCACAATAACTGGTAGAGTTTAACGTTTACAGTTACCGTGTCAAGTGGATTCACCGACTTTCCTTTTGAAGTGTTCTGTGTTTTGTCGATGTGATGAGTCATCCGTGATAATCACGAGAAAGTTTATAATTGTTGAACTTAATTAGTTGCTTAAGTCCGCTTGTTGCATCAAAAGGCGTGAAAAATATTATAATTGTCCTGAACACTTTTTGTAAGCTATTACAACTAAAGTGATTTTGATGAAATTTTGTGCAGAGATAAACTAGCTATAGAGTTTGTGAGAAGGGTATATACTACTACTACTATACTTATAAAATAACATGTCCTGACTGACTAATTCATCATCGCCGGGCAAAACTGTTAAAGTTACAGCAATGAAATTTGGTGAGTAATGTCGTTTTATTGAGTAGTCACCCACTTAGGACGGAATATTGGAAATTCTACCCTAAGGGGGTGAAATAGGGGTTGAAAGTTTGTATGGAAGACCGTCATTTTTTAAGTTAGAACATGAAACTTTATTCTTGGGCCACTTATTAAAAATAAGTAGATACGGATTTAAGCGTTTTTTGAAAATTCTACTTCTAAGGCGGTGAAATAGGGGTTGAAAGTTCTTATCAATGGGCTATTGATTAAAAATAAATAAATTCGTTTAAAATAATGAATGTGTCTATTTGTCCGTTTGTCTGTTTGTCTAGGCTAATATAGGCTAATAGGTCCGAAATTACCGGACGGAATGATACTTTTTGTGGTGTATAGATACTAATCTTGGTCAACAACATCTAGAACACTTTCACTGTGGAAAAATCGCTCAATAATTATAATTTACACGTCGGATTTGAACATTTAAAATAAACTTTCTTTGGTGTTATGAATGAAACTTATTGTGGTGATACATATAATCATATAATATAAAACAGTGAAATCCGTGTGTCTGTAGATTGAATATATTATTTACGAAAAACTAATTGGGGGCGATGATGGGGGCAGTCGGAGGCATGCACAAAGCCATTAAAGTTTATGCCTCCGACTGAATGTAAACATTGAATTTTTTTCTTGTTCTGGCATTTTCAGTTGATTGTCTATTTATTTATTATTTTTATACTTTGTTACTGTTCAATGTAATAAAACAGTATTAAAATATAATTACTAGTTACTACTAATAATTGACTATGTAACTACCGCGTTTCATCTAAGTTTATTAATCTGTGTTTCATCAGCCCCACATCTAAAGGTCTGCGCAGACTAGGAATTTTTGTCCGTTAAAAGATAGATAGCTTACAACAGACATGAATCGAGTAATGAGGGATTAAAAGTACGCGGTACTTCTTTACATACAGATTTCCCATTTACATAAAGAATAGCAATTTTAAATATGAGAATCAAGATTATAATCTATATTAACTTTTTGGCCTCTTAGTTTTAACGTTAAAGAATGACAGACGTACATACAAACTTTCGCATTTATACTAGAACTAGCTGTGCCCCGCGGTTTCATTCACGTTCAATATAAAAGAAATCATTGATATCCCCTTTAGGGGTTGAATTTATAAAAATCCTTTCTTAGTGGTCACTCAAGTTTCTATTTATGAAGAATAATTTCTTTCGGTAATGTTTATATTAAACTAATTATAAAAATGATCCTCTAAGGTACGGGACTACAAGCACAGTATTTGACGTTACCTCCCACTCGTGTCCAAACGTGTTTAGTTTTTTTTATTGATGTAAGAATTTTGTATAACACAGCCCGTCACGGTGGGTAAGCGTCACTTTTTTTATTGTGACCCGCGTACGACATTGGGGCACCCTTAGGATATTAATGCTTCCTGTCTTCTTATGTTTAATTGGTGTTTTAATTTAATTTATGTTAATTTTTGTTTATTAAATATTTTTAAAGCTGCTTTAATGGTGAAAGCGCCTTTGGAATTTGATTTTTTTTAATGACGATTAATGACTTTTTTATAGTCAACCCTAGTCGGCTATTAAATGCTTTGTTTGACAATTACAAAGTACATTAATAAAACTATACATATAATAAAACTGTAGAAAACGTGATTCTGTATGTGTCTTGTGTGGCTTTCATGCAAAAACCATTCTCACCAATCCTCGGTAACATTTAGGCTATAATTTATTGAATAATTATATAATGCTGCAGTCGGTATTTCGACCTGAAATACACTATTGTAGTACAAGTTAATGGATTGACAGTATTAAAAATAAAAGCGTATTGAATTTAATACTTAATTAATGTGATTTTTAAGTAATTATGTAGTGAAATAATTTGTAAGTAATCAATATTTTATTTTAAAATCAATTTTTTAAAATACGTATTTTTATCCACTCGTTACGTGACACGAAACGACGTGAAATTGACGATAACGTAACACGTGCATGAGCCAACAAATCATAGAATTCCAAAATCTACTGATAGTACTAGTTAATTATTTTAAAATATAACAATTTTTTTTTTGTATTCCGTAATATGCACAATAAAGTATATTTCATTCATTCATTCAGTCATAGTACTAGTCACTTGTCAAATTTCTAGCTCAACTTATGGATTTGTCAACTGACAACGACAACAAAAATGTCCTAAATAGTACTGGCAGTGATTTTCGGAACGCTACAAAGGTAATTTAAAAAAGTAATTAAATCCAGAGTCGCCATTTTGCTTAAAAAAGCGAGGGTTGGAGGGTTTTAATTTGATAATTTTGGATAAATACTTATCACAATTAAAAACAAAAAATTGTATAAGTTCCTTGATCACTGATAAACATTCTGGAATGGTTTTTGAAAACTTGTAAACTCGCCCATTCAGCCACATAACATTACATGTTACCATGACAATACATTTATTTTGAGAAGACAAACCGCTGTCGGGTCGACTAGTATATTATAAGGAAGTTAATCAAACCTAATGTTAAGTCTACTACTACTACTACTACCTACTACTACTACTACTAACCTAACCGAATAATTAAAAATATACAGTATTAAAAAGCTAAATATGTAGTAAGAGTAGAGAAGTAGAAAGTCGCCGCTCGCATTATGAGCAGTCTGAAAGAAGCTGGAGGCTTATTGAAAGATGAACGAGTGCGTCTACATAACCTTAAAATTCTAAAAAATATACAAAGTATCTTAATAGGGCATCTTCTTTCTCTTCTTCTGATGCCTCAGTTTAAAATCTGTATACTGCTTTCAATATTTCAATAAAAAGAGTTAAGTCGAGCTCAATAACATGAGATGCACTATCGATAGAGACATTTTACTCAGGGGTCCTACGTTCTGTATAACTGTTTCCGTAGCGAGGTTAACCATATGAAACTGGGCAAACACGTTTGACACTCGAAGTGGGCGAGGGTACGGCGGGACAGCTATAAACTTTATAGTCAAGTGGACATAAACATTAAGTCCGTTGTTTCAAATTAAGAAACACCAACGTAACATGTACAGTTACTTTATAAAGATATTTTATGTCGTTTAAGAATATAATAAATCATAGTAGATCGAGTCGCGCCGCCCAGGTGGTACAAACTTAATAAAATATAAGAACTTAATAGCGCCTAGACGGCGTTTGTCTCACGGTGGGTCGTAAAAAGCCCGTCGGAATTAAATAATTCCGTGGGTCTGTATCGCAGTGGCGCTGTGGCCACATTCAAAGTCGCAGTGTTTTTGATTGGAGCAAAGGTAATTGTTGGCACCTAGCAGAATTTGCTACGGTTAGGGCAGTACAAAACAATATGTATTAAGGGGACTAAATAGATATTTTTAATTGTCAAATATCTAAATTTCGCACAGCTGTCTCAGTCTATATATTTGTAAGTGCAGTATCGTAAGCAGGATGTGTTCTGTAGACGAATCGAGCCAACACTGGAATGGTCTCGTCACTTGACATCGCAAATGAGTTGACAGAGTTCGTCTGCTTTATGTTCTGGCCACCATTGGCGGATGAGGAAAGGAGCTGAAGCTTGATGTCTTTGCTAACTTTCTTAACAAATCACTGAACAAGGTTTTGGACAAAAAAACGTGTCCCGCGCAAGGAACGGTTGGTTGAAATGTAGTAATTCTTATTGCCGATGACCACAGGTCACAATAAGTCGGAACTTCTTTATTTCAGACAGGTGTCCAAAATGTTAGTAACAATAAAAAACCTACTATGGTTAGTAATATAATTAATAGGACATAATAAAAAAAAAATATACTTTATGGTGTGGATCCTTACTCAGTAACTCAGCAAGAGAGACTCCCACCGAACTGTAAACACTTTCAGGAGACTGTTGGTGGTGGTACGCAGACGACCAGCCATGGAGGTGGTCCTCTTACGTATTATGGTGTAAAAGCCCGCTGTGTGTGCCTCCGCAAACATACCGGGTGAACTGCATCTCCACAACTGCCCCAACAGTGTCCTAAACCCGTTATTATATTGGACGCGTGAGTCGCTGTATGTCTTCTGCGTAAAATTGGTCCAAAGACTGCATATGTAAAAAGATTGACAAAAAGCCTTATAAAGAGAGATTTGAACTTGATTGATGATTAATGAACCTCAAGATTGACTTCCTCTAGATCAGCGCTCTGCAACCCTCAGCCCGCCGACGTACTACTTGCGACCCGCAATTGTCATATAAATAAGCTATAGGGGACGGACGAGAGGAGAAACTAAAAAAAAGTAAATTGGGCTTCTAGGCTGAATATCACAAGAGTGTGACCCACCTTTAGTCTATTTCGCCTCCTTGCGGCCCTTGCCTGCCAAAAGGTTGACGACCGCTGCCCCAGATGCACAGCTGATGATGATGGTGGGGTTTTATTGGCACTAATGGTGGGAGTTGAGGTGCTTTCGCGTTCTATTTTATTGCCCCAACACAAATGCGACATCGCTTCCGTTGAAGAGTTAATCTTGTGTTGTAAATGTAACACACTTTTATTTTACCTGTCTATTTTTAGTAAAAGGTAGTGTCACTGCTTGTAGTACAGTTGTGCTGTCGCGTTTCGTGAGGTGTGCAAGTAGTCGGTGACCCTCGGAGTGGAAAGGGGGAAGAGGGCAACGCATATATATAACTTCTATGCCATGTCATGCCAGCCCAATTCGGCTACATGAATGCAAGCATGGCACTACTTCTTACTTGTAGATTTACATTACACATGTTCGACTAAATGTGTGTCAGATAAAACTATAATCTGTCGTTAGATTGACGTTAAGTTAAATGCCACTCGTTAATCACATAACGATTAATCGATTTTAATGGAAGGCGAGTGCTACCGTGCTGAGGCCGAGTTGTGACTCGCGTGTGACGGGTCGGTAGTGGGAGTTGATGTATCGATGTTTGTGTTAATACTGCATTGCAGCTGCATGTGCGTGTTATGCTACAGTCAATGAAATATACCGATAGAATTGTTTTGAAAAAGTTTCGTGGCTTAAGAATGTATTGCGATGTAGTCAAGAGAAAAAGAGAGAGAGAGAGAGAGATAGAAAAGAAAAAGAGTCCGTACTTAATGGGTAGTACGAGTACTGTATAAAATATAGTCCAAAAAATATATCCAAAAAAAATAACTTACTCCACCACAACTTGTAATAACTTATTACTCAACTAACTTACTATAGGTACTATTCGAGATTAATATTATGTTTTCATTAGATATTAGAAATGTATAAAATCTGTAAGTTAATTAGAAACAATGAAAAAAAGCTTTGAGTATTACATATATTATTACTCAAAGACGACTCATTTAAATTGTATAATATACCGAATGTTAATTTTTTTTTTAAATTTTATGTTATTACTAGCTGCGCTCCGCGGCTTCATCCATGTAAGATTAGATCCCGTGGAAATATCGAGATGAAAAATAGATGGCCGATTCTCAGACCTACCCGATATGCACACAAAATTTCATGATAATCGGTTGAGCCGTATTGGAGGACAACTAACATTGCGACACGAGAAATTTATAAACAATATGTATACTTAGGAACAATGTAAACAACAAGCTTTGAGTATTATGTATATTATTACTCAAAAGCAACAATTCTTCTATAAAGAAAATATATTCCTCAAATTATGATATTTCGTGATATTTGTGAGAATCGGGATGGCCCAAAGGAAGATCGAATCGCTTACGCGAATGTCTACGAGCGACCCTGATAGCAAGGCAACCACGCAACAACTATCAGCTTCAACTGCCACATGGTATCTACTGCCAGTAGCAGCGGTGGGGATTAGTGGTGGGTCAAAGTCGAAAAAAAAATTCAACTGCCATACTATTTAAAAATAAAAAAAAAGTATTGTTAATCATAATTTTAGCCAAGTTATTAATAAAAATAAATAATTATATCGCAAACACAAAAATATTTATTCCGTCGACATTATACTATGATTTATGCGTGCTATAAAATATATGATTAAGACTCGAGATTCTCGACTCGATCTATGTTTGGTGTTATCCATAAATTCACGTTTTTAGTCATGTATAACAGGAATTGGTTTTTAAATGGTTTTATTTAACCTGTCCACGTATATTGGCCACTATCTACCTCTCAAATCTTGTGAAAGCTTTTCACAAGCTCTTTGTGAGTTATATTGTTACACTTTAAAATAGATTCATCAGTGTTAGTTAAATATCTTTGGTCGTATATAGAAATGTATGTTTGTTTATTTTTTATTTGTCCATTATGTATTTCTATATGTCCATATATCACACCTGTTCTGTTAAAAATCGTCTAAATTTTGCAGCTAGTCATTTTTATAAAATCAAAATATGTTTATATTATAAATTAAATTTGATTGAGTGCCGACCTACATTAAAAACTTGTTACTTAATCTATAAGCTTAACTGAAATAAAAAAGAGCAAGAATAACAACAGTACTATATAATACAACTAGGTTGAAATATTATTAATATATAAAATCCATGAAATAAGACAATAATATAATAAATTACTAAATTAGAAACAGAAAAGGCGGTATGGCCTTAAGATGTCCCTGTCAGTAAGGACAAAACATACAAAAAAAACTAATATCACTGTGGCAACTATTGTCAACTAATGTCAACTATTGTAAAATACCGTAAAATACGTTTTTTTGATACGACGAATAGTAATCGTATTAAACAACTAGGTATTATGCAGAAATTATAGGAAATATAGCAAAGGTAGGAATAGTATATGTAGATTTGAAGATAAGATATAAACTTAACCCTAGAAGATTATTATCACTATTCTAAACTCATTCAGCAGTCAAATTCGGTTCTCATGCTATGTTTCTATTTATTTCTAAAATAAATTAAACTAAATTAAATTTCCATACGCCAGTAAGTTATTACTACTACTACGTACGGACGTAGTACATATAACTCAATGACATACGCCTCTATATACGCCAAGATTCAAAATGGCTGATCACATATCGCTTGCTGTCTCATTTTTATGTCCATTAACATCCACACTTTCCAATGCATATGCGTTGTTGTCATTAACTCCATCCCCTCTATTGGGCCACTGGAAATGTAAATGTGATAACTGATAACATAATATCATTACTTGTAAAGCAGTACCGTGTGCGAGGTGCTCCGGTGGTGCCGGTCAGAGTTTGCCGTAATGCCGCAATAACAGTCCTCTTACTAATATCTGATCTCTTTATACTATAAAAATTATGGAATTGGTGTTCAAAAATTAAAATTAGAATTAAAAATAAGATTTTCATTATATACATATACAGGGTTATTTTACTGGTTAGGTCTACCTGGATTCTTTAGGAGGTTGTAATTTTGACTAATTTCACTATGAAACACCACCAAAAATTAACCGATTTCCAGATATGGGTCTTCCAAATTTTTCTTTAAAAATCCAATCTTTCTTTGCCATGTCTTATTTTTTTTTAGATGTTTATCATCATATATACCTACATTTGGTTGCTAGTTTTGTGCAGGGACAAGTTGCTTTGTTATCTACGCTACACGATCGATTCAACCAGTAACCCTGTATATTATAATACATTAACATCCATGAACACGCGACCTCAGGCGCAATGTCCTCGACTTACCCGAATTATGTTTAACTGCCAAAATGATAGTTGATTCCATAAACAACAACATACATAAAAATAATCGATGCTCGGAACAAGCACCTACTACACGGAAATATGTTTCAGTAAGAGGTAGTGCCATGCTGCATTGCAGCGGAATTGGGCGCGACCAGGGAGGTACCTCTCGCTCACGTGATACCGGCCTAAAGTGATAGCTTTGCTGTCGCGTTTCCTGCGATTGGTGAGTAGCCGGTGGCCCATTGGGGGGGTTGGATGAAGAAGGTCAACGCATCTACATAATATGCGGATGTTAATGGTAGTCACTATCTATATTGCTTATTTGTCCTCCTATGCTATAAAAAAAGTTCGCCATTTTTAAACCTTTCTGTATTCGTATAAATAAAATCGATTAATTCACAACGAAGTCTAGCCGGGGGCTCGCGTTAGTATGCTCAATTATTTATACGGAATTTAGTATTAGTTAAACTGGATTCGCCTTTGGCTATTTCCTTGACATTCTAGGCTTAAGATATTGCTGAATAAAAATTGCATTTTAATACCTCGCTATCGGGTATATTTTATTGGGCAATTCAATTTAGATTTACACTGGGTGAAATACTTTCCGTTGTCCGGGCAAATAATAAAATGTTTTATAGTCGCACTGAGTCTAGAGCATTTTTTTTTGTAATATGACTTTGAGGAAGTTAATAAGATCGTAGGACTTAGATTAGATTAGATTAAATTAGATTAGATAGGCAGAGAGAACAGTGTCAAGTGACAGTCAAGGATAAGGAAGAATAAATCTTATGCATAAAAATTACTAATTAAAATAATCTATATAAATAAAATAAAAAATTCTCGTGTCACAATGCTAGTTACTATATTTGTATACTGTAAACGGGACTTAATCGCGTTTTTATAAAATCGAAGTATTTACCTCGACGATTAAGTCCCGTTTACAGTATACAAATATGAATACAAATCGTGAAAGCTTAAAACTAGTTACTATACTCCGAAACGGCCCGACCGATTGTCATGAATTGGCCAACGTCTATTTTTCCTCGCGATATTTTCACGGGATCGAAACTTAAGCGGGTGAAACCGAGGAGCACACCTAGTAACAAAAATAATACGATAATATTAAGAGGAAGTTAATGTTTTGTATAAAAAAAGGATTTTCTAATATTTAACCGAACCGGGACTTCAAATGATCTCGCAAGTCTAAATGAACATTTCGGATAAAGATTTTAAAGTTTTTAAAATCAAACAAAGAACCTTTAAACATGTGTTTTCAAAAACGGTTGTCGTGCGCCAAACACAGCTTGATTTACTTTCAGATTTGTGGTTTCTGTGTATTTAATAATATAAAATGCCATAAAAAATAATTCGGAGGTTCATAAATGTTGATGATGATATTGAAAACGGCCAAGTATCGTTCCTGGGAACAAAACAAATAACATTTTGTGCACCAGATACGGGCCACGTTGAGCAATAAAATCCAGTTTCGCTTTTAACATATCTTTATTGTCCAGCAGTAAAACAAAACAACAAACGAATCGCGTGCAAGGCAATCTATAAACTTGTCCTGTAAACACTCGTTAAAATGGTCACCCTATAAATACAATTTGTGCAAATTTATTGTTAATTGAAATTTCATAAAACAAATCGCCTTTATCGGTTTAAGATATCGAATATATTGAAAGTAATAGACTAACGCACTATTGCCTGCACTTCGTGTTTAAGAAAAACTGTTTCTTTTTAAAACATTTTTGTTCTACTATCTTTGTGTATATGTAGAATGGAGCCGGCACGACCGGGGAGGTACCTCTCGCTTACAGGAGCAGGATGACAGCTGCAGCGGTGCTATTGTGTATCAGGTGCTCCAGGGTGCAGGAAGGATGGCAATGCATACGCATCGGTAGACATAAAAATAGCTCCGATTGATCGTTTGACCATATACATATAAACAAATACGATTACTAAAGAGGTAGAATTTTCCTAGATTTCAATAATTTGGTTAACAATTAATCTTCAAGAAAAGAGCTCTGGTGTTACGGATGTCTGTGGGTGTTGGTTGTAACAAGTTTATTTTTGCCTATGGCTGATTATAAAACTTCACTTTACATCAGGTGACCTAACTGCTCGTTTGCCTCCTATGCTATAAAAAAAACTATATAATTGTTAAAGGCGACGTATGACTGGAAAATATTGAAATAAGAGCAAGTTAAATGACTTTCACATGCGTCGTCTAGGATTATGTTTCTTGTCTACACCTTGTTGGCACAAGCTGCCAGTTGCCAGTTGCCACCCATGCGTCTGTCAACAGCGGTGAAGTGCCTGCTGAAGTAGGTGTCACCTGACTGTTATTGTATGACTTTTAAAACATTATCTAGTGCAGTATAAGATATGAAACTGATATAAGTTATAATATAGACTTGAAATAATCCTTTAAGCTTATTGACACGTCTATGGGATGGTGAACCATATGGTTAAAAAACTAAAGAATCTTCGCGTCAGTTCCCTAACGGGGTAGACAAAGGGGATTGCTAATGCGATCCCCATAATAAATAAATAAACTCGACTGAATATATTGACAACAATAACAAACTTTGAAAAATAGGCCACCGTTTTAAATATCACTTGGATGAAAAGTCTTTGCCATTTTTCATCTTGAAATAGGTTTCATTTTTTTGTAAAGTTGTGCTCATGAATTAAAACAAGTACCTACTTATCAAATCGACCTAGTATAAATATATAATATTACCTGCCTTCAGACATAGTTGGGTAAAATTCAATCTAGTGAATAAATGTCTCGCTATTGAAATACACTCACCATTTTAAAATTTTTGACAAACTGCTTTCGTAACAGTCTTCACAAGTATTTAATAAGTTTTATTTTTGTTTCAGATCGTATGAAGATGTGCGCTTCAATGTAACTAGAAAAACTACAGTTACAGCAAAATGGATTCAGAAATTCCATTCACCACGAACAAGGCCAAACGCGTTGAGTACGCATTTCCCGTCTTCAAAAACCTCAATGGAAAATTGCCTGAAAAAATAGATAGTAAATTTAGTCTTGTGGTTGATCAAAATATTTACAAAATGAGAAGAAATTTTATAATGTACAATAGTTTTGCATATAAGAGAGATCTATTAAGGAGAAATTCATTGAAGCGGGAATGTAGTTTCTACAATTACTGTCTGTTAAGTGTGCTAGCAAGTTTTATTCTTGGATTAATTATAGGTGTAGCTATAGTAGGATCACCGCAGTCTAATGTGATAATGGAAAACTTTAATCTTAGAAAACCTATTAGATTAAATTCAACAAGAGACGGTCATTCAAGAACCCTCAATTCATTGAAAATCGATAACGGTTATAAAATCAGTAATGACGTTACAGAAAGAAATTCGGAACGATTTGTTCCTGTATCATTCACAGGAGACAAAGACACTTACAAACAAAAGATGGACGTGTACCCAAAGGGGTTAACAGACCATATGAAGGAAATTTTGAGAGACAACAAGATTGTAAACCATAGACATACAATGTCCAGCATCAATAAAACTGTTCATATTCCTAATGATCAAACGATTCTCTACAAAAACATTTTTTGGGGACCTGAAGTAGAAGATTCAATGCCTCAAGGTTATGGAGAGAACAGTGCCGAAATTTGGGAAAAATACATAAATCAAAGTGAAGTTATTAAAATGGAATCAGGCTGTGGAAGAATGCAGAATCGGCTGGTTACATTCAGAGACGGTGTTCAGGCTTGTGTGCGTTATCGACAAAACACGGATCAAATACAAGGAGAAATATTTAGTTTTTACCTTGCGAGACTTTTGAACTTGACGAACTTAGCACCTTCAGTTGTGAAAGTAGTAGATTTAAAAGATAAACTGTGGAGTAGTGTAGCTAACAATATAGCATCTGCTCAGTGGAATTCTAATCGAGCTGTTGTATTAACACAGTATATACCAAGCTTAGAATCTGCCACGATACCAGAAATATTTAAACCATCTAATCGTCATTTGAATAAGATTGATGTTATGAACATAGCACTAAAGGAAAATGACACAATTGATACTACCAAGAAAATATTAATTGATAAATTGAAGAATAAAAAGGTCACATCTGTAAAACAAGAGGTTGGTGATTTTGACTATATAGACGTGAAACTAAATAAGAAAACTATTGATTCATTCGTTGAACTTGCACAGTGGTCAGATTTGATAATTTTTGACTACTTAACTGCAAATTTAGATAGAATGGTTAATAACTTATTTAATTATCAATGGAATATAAATATCATGGATGGACCAGCTCATAATTTGGCTAGAAAAATGGACAGTGGACTTTTGGTGTTCTTAGACAATGAATCAGGGTTATTACATGGTTATAGACTATTGAAAAAGTTTAATGTGTATCATAGCTTAATGCTTGATAATTTATGTGTGTTTAGGAAGAAAACTGTGGATGCACTTAGGAAACTATATGGCACCTCCGTGGGTGGAAAAATTAGCGAAATGTTTCATAGTAAAAATAACGCAATAATAAGAGATATACTTCCTCCTTTACCCGAGAAAAACGCTAAAATATTACATGATAGGATAGGAAAAGTATTAAATCAAATTGAAAATTGCGAACAAAAGTATTCCAATAGATAGTCTTGACATTTGTTATACATAACATACCAGTTAGGGATTGTGCAAAATCATAAGACTGTTTTATTGTCAAGGTTTTCAACCAAATATTTCAAGCATTTCAATAAAATAAATGTGTATTAAAAAAAGATATAGATAGTGAAACCTAGTGGTAATCTTACCATAAAATAGATAATCCTAATTATATTTTGTTGTACACATGTCGCAAATTGATAAATAGCTTTGTATTTACAAACCTTCACCAATATTATTAATCTTTGTATGTGATATTATGTACTGTTAAAAATGCTAAATTATCTTTATTATTTATTGAATAAATAAAATCCAAGAAATAAACTTAAGTGTTCTCTACTACAGATAGCACAGAATTTAAAATTTCCAAATTTAATTAAATAGGTAATTTATTAACTATATTGTGAGTAACAAAGTGTACGGGACACACCAAATGGGCCGTACGTGGCGCAGTGGACTGTGTGGTATGTGTGTTGATTCTTCGCTTCGATAGCTCTTGGTGTGCGTGTACTAAATCAAACACGGTCTTGAAGATAGATGGTAACACTCGAGGGGCGACAGAGGGCGGAACCGGGGGAGAGAGCTTTTGGGCTGTCTTGATTTCTTGTTTCTTGAGTTGCTTCAGGTGGTCCGGTCGCGTCGAGAGAGGTACAGTATGGCCGGGGGGCCTGTCTTTTATACAGAGAAATCCATCCCTACCGCTTATTGTTGTCCCTTTCCCAGCCCCGATTTACGCTCCGTGTCTTTACAACCCTGTCACCCCTCAAACTTTCTTTATTCATAAGTTCAACCTAATATTTTACATTTTAAAGGGCTTACATATTAGGACATAGTCAAATCTATACTATTACGTTTACGCTAATCTAATAATTAAAGTGGAATTGTTCCATATCTACATGTTCAGTCGTGTACACATGTTTCGCCGTATACATTTCTCCCGCCGTAGCATTCGCTATTCTCTGGGTAGCACGACGATGCGCTTGATAGCTCGCTGCATCACACGCCCGTTGCTCGTGGTCACGTCGACTGTCCGCACTTCACCGTCCTTGCCCGGATGCAGTCTGCACACTGCAGTCACTTTTCCTCGGGACCACGTGTTTCTCGGCAGATTAGGGTCGCAGATGAGGACCAGGTCGCCGATTTTGGGGCCAGTACCGCTGCATGGGGCTCCCGCCGCTGTTGCAGTAGGAGAAGATATTCGCGTACCCATCGGTGCCAAAAGATGTCTGCTAGTCGCTGTGCACGCCTCCAGTGTGTGCGTGCGTTGGCGTCGGTTTCTTCAAACTTGCCGGGGGCCGGTATGTGACAGTTGGGCCCAAGCAGGATCATGTTCGGCGTGAGCGCTGGTGGTGCGTCGGACGTCACGACTACGTGTGTCAGAGGAGGAGAGTTGACTGTGGCTTCTGCTTCAGCGAGTAACGTTTTTAGTGTATCGTCACTCGGCTTCTGATCGTACAATGTGACACGTAAAGCTTCTTTCACGGTGCGTACCAATAGTTCCCACACGCCTGCCATAAATGGTGCTGCTGGCGGTAGGAAGCGCCATGAGATAAGGCGAGTGGATGCTTCGTCTTCCATCGCTTTCCATGCTTCTGTCAGCTCACGGTCGGCTCTCTTGAAACACGTCGCGTTGTCACTCCATAGTTCTGCAGGACAGCCGCGTCTTGCAATGAAACGTCGGATAGCGTTGACAGCAGAGTCCGTGCTTAATGACGTCACCAACTCGAGATGATTGCATGTGACGTCATACTTGTGAATAGTGCGACATATCTTTTCTCTCGGTGGCGATTCACGGTGACTTCGATAGGGCCGAAGTAATCTAGACCCGTATGTGTGAAGGGTCTTGTGTGATGTGCGAGACGTGACGCAGGTAGGTCTCCTGTAGACGGGCTTGCAGGCTTGGCTCTTCGTAAGCGACAGTATAAACAGTTCTTGAGTACTTCTTTTACAGTAGGTCGAATTCGTATGATCCATAGCCGTTGTCGTAGTTTGTTCACTCCTGTCTCTACCCCGCCGTGATGCAATGCTACATATACATGTTGAATGTACAGTTTAGTGTAGTGGTGTCTTCCGTCTAGTATCACGGGGTTTTCTGACTCGTAACTGATAGCTTTCGCTTCGTTCACTCTCCCGCGCAGCCTTAGTATTCCCTTCACGTCGGTAATAACACTCAGTGACTTGATTCTCTCTTCTGTCATACAGCTCTGCATTTGACTGTCTTTTATTAAGATGTCTTCGGCTTCGTGTAAATAGTTGGCATCCAGAGTTTTAAATATCCGTCTATAACACGGTACAGGTGTCATTTTCTTGTCTTCACGTTTTCTCGGGAATCTTCCTCCATGTGACGTCCGCCTCCGCGTTTTCCTTGGTTCGCTTGTGACGAGTAGCCGCTATTAACGTACGGGGTTTACACAGCGCGATGAACTGTAGCATACGATCCGTAACGCGTAGTAGGCGTGTCCACGTAGAGAAGCGTGTGAAGTCTATTAACCCGGCGTGATTCGTAGCTTGTAGAACGTGGCATACTTCTCTTTCTTCACCCGTCTTGTACGCTTGTTGCTTCTTCTCGGTGGGCCATGTGCTCTCGTGTTCGTATAGAAAGCGTGGGCCGGTAAACCATCTATGTTGCAGTGTGAAGTCACTCGGCTTGTTTCTTGTAGAATCATCGGCTACGTTCAGGTCGGTAGGTACCCAGCGCCACTCTTCTTTTTTCGTTAGATCTTCTATTTCAGCTAATCGATGTGCTACGAAGGTTTTGTATGTGCGAGCTTCTGAACGGATCCACGCGAGTACAGTGCGTGAGTCACTCCAATAGGTTTTATTCTTGAATTCGAAGTCGTGTCCCTCTTCTATTGATCGTGCTAATCTCGCTCCCATAAGTGCGGCTTGTAGCTCCAAGCGAGGTATGGATATTGGTTTCGTCGGCGTGACACGACTCTTCGCTGCTATAAGTGTGACGTGAACAGATCCATCTGCTCGTATGGCCCGCGTGTACACGGCGGCCGCGTAGGCTTCTTCACAGGCGTCTACGAACGTATGTAATTCCCTCTCGTAGGCCGGATTATAATCGTAACAGCGTGGTATGTTCATACGGTCGAGTCCTTGAATAGTCGTGAACCATGCCTGCCATCTTGATGTCAACGCAGAGGGCAGAGGATCATCCCATTCGGTCTTGTGTTTCCACGTGTCTTGCATTATTCTTTTCGCCGGCGTAGTTATGGCAGAAATGAGTCCGAGGGGGTCGAAAATTGACATAATGAGACTGAGTGCTTCCCTCTTGGTAGGTGCCCGTAGGCCGAGTAGGACTTCTGTAGGTACTATTCCTTTATTCATATGGAAACCGAGTGGAAACAAAGGTAACCTGTCTTATATTAAACGAAAACTCATAAATCATGATATTTTACAATTACATTTATCGAAATCGATTAAATTTTTTATGAGTCAAATCACTTTGTTTTTTTTTGCTAATATGACGACTATAACCGTTTCCTAATAGCAGACTAACTATTATTTGTCTGGTGTCCTTTAATTAAAAAACAGTTTTGAAGTTTTAAGAACAATATACAATAAGATCTTTAAAATCGTGTATTACACGATATCATTGCCTTAAACAATTCCTTGTTAGTTGGAATCAGTTGCTGTTTGCAATAATTTCTATGCAGAAAATAATAGTGTACATATTTTGAACGGTATGCTCTGGCAAATGCGTA
>LUGF01010114.1:266584-278779 GCA_001625245.1 Calycopis cecrops
CCATTTTTATGACTACCGACGCACATAGACATCCGCACAGAGGCTATATACAGATGCGCTGCCCTCTTTTCTCCTCCCACCTCGATGGGCCACCGGCTACTTACACACTGCACGAAACGCAATAGCACAGCTGTTACTTTATGCCGATCTCGTGTAAGCGTGAGGTACCTCCCCGGTCGTGCCGGCCCAATTCGGCTGCATGCAAGCATGCAGTGTGGTATTACCTCTTAAATGACCTTACAGACATAGCCCTGACAAGCAGGAATAGTGATACAAATGAGTGGTCAACCAAGCCATTAAAATCATAAAACGTTGGCAGCGGAGTAGTGGTCGAGCATGCGGGTCTAACCTCAATGTAATAAAGTGAATTGAAGAAACTCTACGAGTCTGACATCTAAATCAGTAAATTCATTTTGTGAAATATAATAGAAAAGGTTTCAGAAGCTTCTTTTACCAACTAACTAATTAAAAATATATATACTAAGCTAGCTGTTACCTGCGGCTCCGCTTCGCTTTTTTCGCGATAAAAAAATCCGATGGCAATCTTTAGTTACAGTTTCAGCTTCAGTCCTTCAACTATCTCTATAATAAATATCACATCGATCCGTTGAGCCGATTTGATGTGAAAGAAGGACGAAGAAACAAACAAATAAATACACTTTCTTATTTATAATATTAATGTGTAACTATACTAAATAGTTACTAATGGTGTAACTATTTATTAATAATAATATAATATATTGGCAATCGAGCGTTCAATCGGGGCCAATCAATATGCAAAGGTCAAAATGCTTCAATAGGTACTTCGAATCTCTATCCAGCATCCAACGGATCATTATATTCCTACCTGGGCGTTGTTTGACCAATACGTGATTGTTTTCAATAGGTACCTACCAATTTCAATTACTAATACATAGTATAACTACGCACATATACATCGAATTATTTGCAGAAGCTCACAAAGGCATGAAACCAGCATTACTATCACTTTGCGTCGTACCAGCCCATTTCAGTTACAAAGCATCAATTGCACTCCTAAACACTACCCTCAGAATCTTACTGGCCTTTATTTAACGGTTATATTAAAAGTGACAATAATAATAACAAATATACTAACATTGAATATGTATCTGTGATTTGTAAAACGACATTCCTCTAATTGTTTTTGTGCCAGGAATTAGAAGTTGGTTAGTTACCAATCGAACATTTCCCGCGAACCTCTCACATAACTTTGGTCTTTATCGGCCATAAACGAAGGCATAAAACCTTTTGGACTTTTTACCATAAATAACTCGATATGTGCCAGTCACCGAGGATCTTTATGAAAGGGCTGTTTGTTAACATTTGTGTTGAACAATCAAACGAATATGGAACTACGTGGCCCAACTTTAAAGTTCAACTTCGATAATCGATTGTCCGTATTGTACGAAATTTGTATAGAATTTTTCTTTATTGGCCGCTCCTTTATGAATATAAAATTGGACGAATGGGGACATTTTTTTTTCTCTTTTATAATATACCCTCCGCTAATTAAGTGCGTTGATTATAGCAATAAGCTCGTGGGATGTTTGTAAAAGAATACTGAAAACAACTTCAACTCGAAATGAATGGAGTTTTTTGTTTTTGGTTGCAAGGTCTCGTCGGGGAATGAGAATTGGTTGGTTAACAAAAGTAGCAGACGTAAGGCGAGGAAAGCAATTCTGTGAGGTTTGCAGCCGACTCGGGCCGACACGACCGAGTAGGTATATCGCTTACGTAACGCTGGCGTAGAGGCTATGCTTCTTCTTAGTCGTCACACTCTTGGCAGAGTGGTCGTGGTCGTCACATCTAGGTTGGTGACACGCTTCACAATCCGTCGCCACTCCTCTCGCATACGGGCTATATATCATATAGGCTATACTACGAATGGCTTAAAAAATATGTAGGTATATTTATTGCGGTCGAAACTGACCGCTGGAATAGAAAGGTTTAGTATTATTTGTTGTCAGGGTTATTCAGAAAAGCGTAGTATTAGATGGCATCCTACATGGGGTACCTGGTCACGATCGCGGGGAGCCGCTGGATAAAGCAGCTCATGACCAGAAAATTAGCAATGCTAATGCTTCCAGGTCTAGGTCTAGAATAGCGCAGACAATGCCGTCATGTTTAAGGAGATAGTAACGGGCGTAGTCCCTTGTCTTTTTCCGCAGATGGGAACGGAAGCATCTGGTTACCTTATCCAGCTCGTCAGTTGCTGCTCATGTAAGCAGGCACTAATTGTCATCATTTTCCCATGTCCTGCCTCAAAATGTTAGGCAGGGAATGAGGACAAATTCACGATATCGCTAAGTGATTTCCTTCCGGCGAGTTACAGATAAATGTAAATATGTTTAATGCTGTATGTACACTAATTAAATATTAAAACTCGATCTGGATGTAGTGGCCGGGATCATTATGAGAAAATTATCATTGGAGTGGGCAATTGAAAACAGTTTATAAGTTCAGACGCGTAAATGTGCAACCGAAGCTTACTATGATTACCATCAACAGTATTGCCAGAGGTTTGTAAGACTGCAGAGTCTTTATCCTTCTTTACCTAGACAGATCATCCGAATTCGCGAAATCCGCTCGAAACCCGACCACATAGACGTTGCTTTTCCCCTGTATGAGCGATAAAAACCTCCCCGTGCCTGACCGAAACATCCACCACGTAGTAATAAAGCATGTACTTCTAATTCACTAAAAATCTTCTTTTAACTTCTTTCTTATACATTTAGAACTTGAACACGAGTTTTAACCACTTTTATACAACAATATGACCTTTTGAAGTTTTCTTTATATTTATAGTACAGGGGCAAACGAGCAGTCGGATCACCGAGATAACGGTGATAACCGACGCCCACAGACATCTGCACCACCAGCTTCTATGAAAGCATCACGATCGTCTCCAAGAGAAAGTGATGATGATTGTTATTTCGCGTCCATTAGCCAGCCATAAACAAGTTATATTTTTTATTGATCGAAGTGTGAATAACGATATTAGGTTTATGATAAGCAAACACTAAATGAAATTATAAAAAAGATATAAAATACTGAATTCAAGTTTTTTATCTATTTCCACATAAATTTGATGCGTTTATTTTTAGATATCGCTTCAACACTAACATCCTGTCTGTAAGTTTCGCAGATTTATTGGATAGGTTTTTTTTGGTTGAATTTTTGGTGACTCGGGGAAACGCATTTTGGTAGTCTCGTGGTGTGTGAGACTCGTTTTTTATAGCGTCAGGGGGCAAATGAGCAATCGGAGCAATTTTCATGACTACCTGCATAGAGGCTATATGATAACACTAACATTTCTCCATAAGCCACCGGCTACTTACACACCGCACGAAAAGCGACAGCACAGCTGTCACTTTACGCCGGTTACGTGTTAGCTAGAGGTTCCTACCCCGTCTGATTTTTATTATACCTATTACTGAAGAGAAGTGATAGAACTGCGGCACAATGCATCCATCATATTTCAATATCAACAGCTTATTCACATGCCTTTAGATTGGAAATCGAAGTTTAAAAAACTTCCCTTTCAGTTTGAACAAACAATTTGTCTATATATAGAGGGGAGCGGGGATCTGAGAACTTTCCACAGACTATATTCCCTAGTTTTAAATAGTATCTTTAGGTTTCCTCATAGAGAAGTGCGCTATATCTCTTGGCGCTGACAGATTCCTATTAACATTATTTGCATTTCCATTATCTCGACGTTCGATGTTCTAAGACCAATCTGCCATAAAAGGGCAAATGCAAATGAAAACCAATAAAAAACATCCCGTATTTAAAAACTGGACTTTCTATTTTACAGTGATCGTATTCTCAACATTTGTTATAGTATATCCTAATCCTAATTCCTAATTCTTATACCTAATTCCTAATTCAATTCCTAATATTCCTAATTCCTAATCTTATTAATATTATGAATGTTAAAGTTTGTATGTTTGTTTGTTTATTACTCCTTCACGCAAAAACTCCTTCCAAATTTGGCACATACATAGAGGATAACTTGAATTAACACAGAATAGTTTTTATCCTGAAAAAATGTTCCTATGGGATGATTTTCCACGGGATCGAAACTTACTCGAGTGAAACCGCGAGGCGCAGCTAGTAGCTAAATAAGTGCACTTCCTCTTCATTGCATCCTACCCGGGCAGGCATGAACACATGTCCGTTGCGTTTCGAGTGTCTATTCTCAACGTGCGGATGGGACAGTTTTAGAATAGGACACAGGAGTACGTCGGCGGGCCCCAATAACAAAATCGTACCTGCAATAATATCAAATATGTATCTATTTAAGAACTGTAATTTGAAAAATTACAAATTAAGTTTTATGAAAAATCATTGTAACAATGTTTTTTCATAAAACCTCTCAACTTGCGTAAACAGTACCTAAATAATTGTATTTCTACAGAACTTCGAAGTTTCATACTGTAATTTGGTAATACTGCAGATACGATTTCGTTCTTGAATTTGGTCTGAAAAGAATCCACTCTGTTGATCGTCAAGCAACAACAACGTCGTGACTTTGGCTCGACCTGTCGTATCGAAAATGAATTGTTGTTAGGAATAGTGATATAGGTATATATGTTTTTACCATTGTCTTATGTGTAAATGCAGATTTTAAACGTATCTGGCAATAGACAGATAAGTAGGACACACTCCTCGTAGGAGGAATGCGAATGTGGGGCTCCAAATTCCTGGAGCATTTCTAGTTGGTAACCTGTTGCACATTGAGCCAATTCATGGTCAATTATGCTGCTATAGAAATGAAACAGTACTGACAAAATTTGATAATCACTTGAATTACTGAATCGAGAGGAATAGTTTAAAAGGACAAACGTACAGACTTTTGTTCACTTTTTTTATAAGATAAGGGAGATAACGAGTTAATAGGAGTTGTTTAATGACTACCAAGTACCAACGCACATAGACATCCGCACAATGGCTATGCAAATGCATTGCCTCCTTTCCTGCTCCCCTTCTAAGGGGCAGTGGAAACTCACAAGCCACATAAAACGCAACTGTCACCATACGATAGTGTCATGTGAGCGAGAGGTACCTCCGCTGAAATGCAGCATGGCACTACCTCGTAATAAATGATGATACAACTTAGTCAGCCCTGCAGGGTCTGTGGAGCGTGATTGACGTAGCGAGCCCGTGTCTCGGCGTATGTGCTAAATGTAACGCATTTGGGTGTTCACAAACATCCGTCAAGCGTGAGTCGGCCTGAGGAGACAGGGGTCTGTATCAGTTTTATGTATAGCTAATAATAAGTAGTCTTATATTTTACATATTCATCTCCGTAGACGAGGCTTTAATATATTTTTTTTTATAGTATAGGGGATATACGAACAGCAAAAGCCATTTTCATGACTACTGACGCCCATACACTAATAGACGATGCCACGATGCCAACGTTCATAAAGGCTATACAGATGCGTTGCCTACCTTCCCGTCGCCCGCCATGTGCGACCAATTACTTTCACACCGCAAGTGATGTTATAGCACTGCTACCACTTTACGTCGGTATCGCTTAAGTGAAAGGACCTCCACTGTCGTGCCGGCCCAATTTGGCTGCAATGACGCGTGGAACCTCTTAGGAAGTGAACATTTCATGTTCAACATCCTTGATGGAATTATATATTATAATATGTACTTCCATCAAGGATTGAAATTGAAAAATTTACCTACGGCATGATAAGTTTAAGCCTAATAGCGAAGATTAAAATCTGATTTAAAAAATAGTAGATCATATTATGTATATAGGTATGATATATTTTAATTATTCTTTTTTTTTAACCTTTTCACTAGACGGCGCTGTTACCCTATAAACATCATGTTATTGAAACCCTGTTCCGCAATGATCCGACTGCCCGTTTGCCTGCTGTGCAAAAAAAACCTACATGATCACGCCATGTTCCTGGCAGAAGTAACGATTCTTTCATATTTGTTTAGCTTCTTCCACATTATTTTTTAATTACTCTCTTCATACTAACACGCCGGTTGCTCTCTCATGACTACATAAAATCCGATTAACCCGATCATGGCATGGTATATCTGTTTTGTTTATCATTCACGATTAATTATAATCAGTATAATAATTGTTTTTAAGTAATCAAAAATTTGATTATGTAGAGTAGGGCGGGGCGGATGTCTCTGGATCGACGTAAAGTCATTTGGAGTTGGGCAACCAGTTTCTTTCCTGTGACTCTTTCGCTATATATTTTATATATTTTGGCCATATATTTTGGCGCACGAACTTTCGAGATATTTCGATTATCTAACTCACAACTATGCACAACTAACCCCGCTCTAGCCTGATGTTAACTTACCTATAGGTAAGTACAAGCAAGTTTACTTTTAATATACTTTAACATTCATCGGCAAGTTGCTACAAGTTATTAACTACAAGGCTGAGAGTATGATGAAGAGCCATTTTAAGTTATACGTTAGCGTACAAAGTTGCAGTAATTGACAGCGAGATTTTAGCTAGGACTAATATATAGGATACCTATTAATCACTAGCACAAGCTCACTCAAGTAATGTTGGCGTAATAGTTTCGTAATGAAATAAACTGCCGATCAAGCACTTTGATGGCGTCGTTAAATAAAAACGATATCTAATAAAACTGTATATCTCCTCTATTCATATAAATCTCTTGACATACAACTGTCAATGTTTGTTCATTGAGCTATATGTACGTAGTAGTAACAACGCACTGTGTTTGTTCAAGATAATCACTGAAAATACTGGTGACGTTTTAATGAAATTCGCAAATTGAATTGAAATTCGCACAGGTTACTTATCCCAATTACAAGTATATCACATAATTATCTTTTTTGGAACGATGACTGCGAATTTAATTTCTTATTTTTAATTTTTACACACTAATCAACCCTTATTAAGGAGTTTAAATTTGGCAATATTTCTATCTAATATATAAAATTCTCGTGTCACAGTTTTCGTTGCCATACTCCTCCGAAACGGCTTGACCGATTCTCACGAAATTTTGTGAGCATATTGAGTAGGTCTGAGAATCGGCCAACATCTATTTTTCATCCCGATATTCCCACGGGATCGAAAGTTACGCGGGTGAAACCGCGGGGCGCAGCTAGTTATTAATAAATATTTTAGTCTTGGGGAGTTTGACTGTTAGAAACAAATAAATGGAAACTACTCCAAAAAGTTTAAATTTAGAATGGCATTTATATTTAGAATAATGTTAGGGACCTCTAAAGTTGCAAATGAAAATAAAATGTCGAACAGTGGACCAGCACGCTATACTGTCAGTCAAGTGAAGCGAACTCGATCGTATGTGATACAAAAATTTCAATTCCCAAATAAAGAAAATATTTCGTATATTACCTGTGATATTCATAATAATTCTGTATCGGTAATGTCTATGAATAAATATTGTGTGCCAGACGGGCTCTTGTTTCATGTCCTAGATAAATAAAAACTAGTATTTGCGCCCGGTGCCGCCTAGGCTAGATTTTTAGACATAGATCTTACTCTAAGAAAACGAGATGAAATCATTACATCTTTTAAGCAGTTCTTAAGTGATTATAACATTCTTATTGTTTGTAAATACATGCATCAATTACATTGTTCATAATTTCGCAATTACATTAATTACAACATTAATTTATTATACCTACCTTAATTACACAATTAATTATACCAACTACATTTTTGGGTTTTTATTATAGGACAGGACGAGCCATCTAACATTATCCGTCGTAGATTTTTGCAGCCTCAGGCACCTGAGAGAAGCATATAAGTGTAGATTGTTTTATAGCGAGCTGAGGGACCTCCCACCCGGCGTCGGAATTGTCTGTGACAGCGACAAGATGCCTTATAGAGCTTCATCGGACTGCTGTGAGTACCCATCCGGAGACAAGAGGTTTGGGTCGAAAGGGAGATCGACTCTCCATTCTCCCGCAGATGGGTGCGATGCATACAGCTAATTTAACTATTTTCATGACCGAATCATGAGTAAGCGTCTAATTTATCACCTCAGGAAGTTGAAAGATCGTAGATTCCGATATTGTACTATAGGTGTTACTATTAATATCTTTGCGTATCTTTGCTTACAAGTAAGTTAAATACCGTTAATTTCAAATATTTTTTTTATTAAATTGGGAGCTAGACTGTTTTAAAAATGTTAAATTTGAGCCCTTTATTTCACCCACCGACGATGAAAATAATGTACTTATGTAGGACATGTTCTTTTTTGTGCCAATGTAACTCAAACTAATGTTCCATAACATTTGCACGATCTAACAAACAGACAAACATACAATCTCACAAGTCAAACATTAGTCTGCTGCGATTTGTCAATCCCATTAACATATAGATAAAAACGTTATTTATTCTATATACATTAGATGTAAAAAAGTTTACAAATTGCTGTTAGACTTTTTTAATATTGCAGACATTTTGAAATGTCATCGATGGTTTAATGTGGCCACACGCAGAATGGAAATAAAAAATAAGTTATAAATAGTAACGGGCTATTACTCACATAATGAAATAAACTATTTACAGTAAAAGGGTTGCAAACGAGCAGTCGATACTCGGTAGCAATTTTTATGATTACCGACGACCCTAGATATTCGCATAGAGGTTCTAAAGATGCGTCGCCCTCCGTCCTTGTCTCAGCGCCATGGGCCACCGGCTACTTACACACAGCACGATACGCGACTACTAAATGGTTTTTACCGTCCAAGATATTAACATTAACATTTCACATGTTAGAATAAATAGAGTGCGACTCTGACTCGCATACTGAACCCTGAGTAGTAGAGAAGTACTACTACAGCTACCACTCTCTTTCCCTCTCTCTCTCTCTCCTTTCTTGGCTGTAAATCCCGTTTAACGGTGAGTTCTGCCTCCTTAGTTTTACTCGTCGTCATCTCCTGTCCACGACATCTCTCCACGGCTCTCGACAACTTTCCTTTGGCCGATTGCTCGTTTGCATATACCAAAAAAAAAAACAAAATTAAAACCAACAACCAACCTCTCACCCGAATGTTAAAATTAAAAATGAAATATGAAAAAGCAGCGAATTTAAATCAAACGGCGGGACACCGGGTAACCTGTATCCGGCCCGCCGCTATCGGGGCATCGCTGCGCAGGCGCGGCGGAGTTCAATTTTGACATTTCACCTTACATTGTAGGCTGCTCATTAAAATCGACCCTTATTCTGCAGTGGAGAAAAAATGGGCCCACCGCTCGTTCCCGCTGTTACTCCTGTGTCGCCTGGTTCAACAGCGTCAATCATGACGTCCCTATGGTTTCATCTCAGGGATCTGAGAACCCGCAAAAATCAAATCACCATCAAAACAGCAGAGAGGCAGATTAAATGTTTTACGTTCGGGATACCGTGTCACGTGTGCGCAGCTCCCATCTGCGGAGTCCTCCTGTCGAGTATTAAGGCCTGCGCAGACGAGGGATTTTTATCCGCGGACTTTTTTGTCCGCTAAAATATATCGCTTACAACTGTATGGAGTAACGCAAATGAGCGATCCTTTTTCTACATACCACTCCAAGAAAGCGAATCTATAGGTACATAAATAAAACCGTAAGAAAGTAAAAACTGTAAATTAAATATTTTTTTAAAGAATACTTGTATCGTGATCTACCATCGATATCGAGGCCAAAATTATAGTTTTTAGAATTTTTGGCTGTTTGTCTGTAGGTATGACATGGCTGAACTCAAAAAGTACGCATGGATTTACTACAAATTTTGCATGAATATTACTAACAGGTCGGGTCAACATATAGGCTACATATTATCTCGATATTTCCACGGGATCGAAACTTATGAATCTCAGAAGAGTTCTCTCTCTCTCAAGAATCTCAGTTATCTCAGAAGAAAAAACAAGCAATGTCGTGTTTAAAGAAATACTTTAAATTGTTTGACCATTAAGGATAGAATTTCTTCACACTGCAAGAAACAATAACAAATCACTTTGATTAAAATAGAACTACGCTACGCGAACGAAGTCGCGAGCACCAGCTAGTGATAAATAAAAAAGAGTGTCTTGGTCCTCCTAGCAAATTTCAGCTACGGCGGCCGTAAAGACGAGCCGTTTGTGCAGTACCGATTATAGTGCACAAGTGTGCGCGCAGACACAAGTCCACTCTTTAGTCCCTCATTCTCTATTCCGATGGGACGGCAGTCCGACACCACCGGAGAGAAATCAGTCGCAGGACTGACAGCTTAACGTGCTCTCCGAGGCACGGGGGTGAACACCGCCAACTTTGACTCCGGGCTGTACCCAATTCTTGGTCCGACCCGGGATTCGAACGCTGGACTTCACGTCTGATTAAGCACGCTTACTACTAGACCACGATGCAGTCAAAAAAGGTACAGTGTCTTTTATATTCATGAATTGATATTATCAAAATAGAGTTCTTTTATATTGATTCTGCTGTTTTTGTTTTTGTTGCAAACAACATAAATTAATATAATTTTTCCCAGACGCGAAGAATTCGTTAAAACAACTTTAAAAATTGACGCTTTAATAAATTGTAATCTTAATTGAATTAAAAAATAAAATACATTAAAAAAATAAATATGCAAATGATTGTCATGATCAATAAAATGTCTAATATATTTTTAATTATTTATCAATAGCATTCTCATACAAACAAAAATATTTTACATATTGTGATCATAGCTTAATAGTCGAAGTGATGAATATTATATTATATATGTATTATCTTTTATAAAAAAAAGGTAGTCAACGGAATGCTTATGAGTATATGTTTTTTTGTAGTAGGTATATGTTTTTTATAGTATGTTTTATGGCTCCGATTACTCGTTTGCCCCATAAGGATGCCCCTTTATGGGGCAAACGAGTAATCGGAGCCCTTTTTCATGACTACCGACGCTCATAGTTATCCGGATAGGTTATACAGACGCGTTGCCGTTCTTCCTCCTCCTCCCCCCATGGGCCACCGTGTAACTACTTAAAGCTATACGCACTCTTAAAATGCTGTATTTATGTAGCAAAGAGATGTTAAAACGCTAGCTCATGGCAGCTATCGTTACGCAAAACATGCCATATGCACAGCAATATGGTGCTCAGCGGCTAAGCTCTACTTGCAATGCGTTTAGCATGTTTGCTGACACTTCTTAATATTTTTCCTTGCCTAACTCCCCGAAATAAATTTCGAATTAATAATAAAAATACTTTTTCGGTCACCAATCATTCGATAAGTGCTTGCCAAAAACATGAAGAGCAAAATATCTGAACTTGTACAAAGCTACACTCAACGCAATCATCCTCATTATGCTATTAGCATAAATTATTAAGTTATTTTACACCTCCAGACAATACTAATAAATATTTGGACCCACCAGTTCGGTTATATATACGTATGCAAATATTTTTATACCACTGTCTCTTGGATGGTGCTATGCGAGAGGGAGGCTTCACTTTAAAAAATAAACTACGTCATTAATAAAGTTCCATAAAGTTTATAAAATTTAACTCCTTAACATGATCCATATTCAATGCCATCACAGTTAACGAATTATCCTGTTTAGTGGAATTTTGAACGTTTCAAAGCAATTAATAATAGTTTACATTCAATAACACATCATTACATTAATTATCTTATTATTATATAACTCAAATTACATGCAATAGCTGCTGTAAAACGTCCTTTTAGCTTTGTATATCTACTAACTTTCACACTAAATCGCAAAAATCCATAATCACAAGCTACACATCCAATCAACACTACATATATAATATTATTTTTGCAAACAATATAATAAAAAAACATTGTAACTGAGCAAACATCAGGCAAACATCGCAACAGGCACTCGTATTTACCTATCTTAGATGACGGCGTATATATTTTTAGTAGTAGTAGTAGTAGTAGTAGTAGTTTTAGTAGTTTTAGTTGTATTTGCTATTTATATTCATGTTAAATGTAAATAGCAATCTCCAATTTGCAAATAAAAATCAAAAGCTAGAGCTACAAATAATGTATTTATTTGCAAAATCCCACATTGGTTGTACAATCAATTAACATTTATTAAAAAAATCAATGTCTCACTCCCACATAACACCGTCACCAATATATTACAGTTGATAATTTGGATGAATTTATTGTTTGCTTGCTCCAGTCGCCAATACACACAGAGA
>LUGF01010155.1:7122-27048 GCA_001625245.1 Calycopis cecrops
CCGGCCCAATTCGACAGCACGCAAGCATGCAGTGTGGCACTACCTCTTAAAAACCTACCTACCTAGCACCATGCTGCGGTTCCACACGTGTAACCTGCACATTCAGCCAAAATTAACATGCTGGTAGATATGCACGGAAAGAATTTTTCATGGGACCAGGAGTTCCTGAAACTAACGCGTTAAACAGGCAGACTCTTCAGCCTTAAGAAATAATAGTGAGCCTAAGTTACTCCGTCCGTCGGACCTTCACCGGGACATCAGCTACCTGCCACTGAAAGTCCCGTCAAAATAGGTCTAGCCATATCAGAGAGGAACAGAAACAAACAGACACACAGACAGACAAAAATTGTAAAAAAAATAAATTGGTATATGCACCGTATTCAAACGCATTTCGTAAAAAGCGGTTATTTTAATATTACAAACAGACAAACATTTTATTTATTTGTATATCTTCTCTATGCAAGGTTGATAAAAGCGAGAGTCATTAAATTAAACCACATATTCTATAAGTGCCTACAGTTAATCCGAAACTATTAAATAAAGATTACGGCAAGTATACAAAAATACTTTTTTCAAACAAATGAAATAGCGAAAAAACGTTCCACTTCGCATTAATATCATCATTCTTATCTTCAATGTCCATCTAAATATTTTTAAGTCACATCAAAGCGTCCTTGTATTGTTTATATCTTAACGGTAGGTCAGTTGAGCAAGTCACAAAATGGAGCACGCTTCAGCAGACCAGCTGATCAGCTGTATGTGTATAGTGTGTACAGTATTTTCATAGTATAAGGAGACTAACACGTAGTTTAGTTGGTGACTATGGACTTCCATCGATTCGCACAATCGCAGAGGCATTGCTCTATGAGCAATCTAGAATGAAACGACATAAATCATCCTCCACGCAGGTCATATCTTACCACCTCCGAAAGGTCATGCCCAATTCACCCGCAATGCACCAAGGGCACTGCCTCCTGTGTAGTGTATTGTTAATTATATCGATCAGTTGGTCGCGCTAAATCGTGCGCACCACGCGCTTGGCTATTTTCGTACTTGCGTCGCGCACGCGAGCGTAGCGTACCGACGCGCTCGTACGTGCGTGTGAATTTTATTAATTTTACAATAAATTAAATAAAATTAATTAATTTTAATAAATAAAATACGTGTGAGAATAACTTAATTGTTGGTTTCGATTTGTTAAAAAAAGAATAGAAAAAATACTCTGGTATGTTGTTTGTAATTTATATTATTGTTATAGTTTGATTGTTGTGTACCTACTAAATGATAGGGAAAGCACCATTAAAATCGGATCAGTCAGTTATGTTATCAACGGGAAATAATAGTCAGTTTTATATTATCAGCAATTATTATAAGCATTTCATTAAAATTACAAACGAAGAGGATTTGTAGATACGATGCCAATTGGGATAATAACTTAATAAAACAAACAGATACGTTTAATGATAAGTAGATACTTTGATTTTAGACATTATACTATTTTATTTTGGCTAACAAGTTCAAAATGGTAGACATACACCTCCTAATGTACCTTAACAATAAATAATCATTACAATTACGTATCGTAAGCGTTTTATATATACCAATTACGACATAAAAAATTGACAAAAATTACCAAAAAATGAAAATATAGGTAAGGCGTTTATTTTTTATCTGCAGCGGCTGTATTTTCTAAATTATTAATATTTAAGAAACACAAGAAAAACACCCGTAAGAAAAAGAATATTTCCAATGAAAAACTCTCCGCTTTCGAAACTATATTTCTAACAACATAATTTAAGATTAAAATGGGTCGCTATTACAGTTTCAGGTTGTGCGTAAGGCTGCAAAGACATATTATTTAATTTGAATCTCTCCCAAATTTATTTCCATTGAAAATTTTTGATAATAATATTTTTTTAATAAGCTGAATAAGCAAATATTTTGCCCTAAAATGTAGAAAGTCTGAACATATTATTTTTTGTAAAAAAAATTTTTTAAAGAAAGTGTTAGATATTTTTAACATAAAATGCGTTGCGGCGTTAAGAACTAACTTATATAGGAAGCCTTGTTTGATAATTTTTATATTATAGTAGATAAATATCTAGCGTGACATTCGACATTGCCGCCGCACGCACGACCTGAAAATCTTGGTTACACCTATTTAATAAAGTTAACGACCCAGGCGAAGCCATGACTAATAATAAACATGCAAAAGTCGGTTTGCTGTACTTTCAAGTTCAATTAATATTATACTAGCAACGTCCTTCGACTTCACCGCCGTAACCCAGGTACCTACTCCAGTCTTCTTTTTTGTAACGTGCGAGCACGAGTATCACGCCTTCCTCGTGAAATATATAATACTAGATGTATTAGAAGATATTTTACAAATTGGACTAGTGGATAGTATCTGAGAACACCACATTAATATTAGTAAAGACAGTATAGATAAAATAAAAATGTTAGTTGCTAGTAATATTTTTACGAAAATATAATACAATTTAATTTCTTAAATTGATAAAACATATTAAATATATTTCCGTTGTCCAGTACCCGTGACACCTTAAGGTAACGAGTCCACGTGTGATATGGCGACAGATATTATTATTATAAATAAAATAAAAAAAAATATAAA
Source organism: Calycopis cecrops (assembly GCA_001625245.1). Taxonomy (NCBI): domain Eukaryota; kingdom Metazoa; phylum Arthropoda; class Insecta; order Lepidoptera; family Lycaenidae; genus Calycopis; species Calycopis cecrops. The sequence goes on from LUGF01010155.1 coordinate 9,755, forward strand.
AGATAATATTTTTTAAAGAAATATCACTGTTAAAAACTTATTTACCCCGTCAATAGACGGATCCATAGAGCATATAAAATAGTAAAATAAACAACAGGGAAACCTATCGTAGTTGTAACAACTACAACTCGCCTTTACGCCGTCTAGTTCTATAATTGTTGTAGCCAGAGATAACAAAAACAAAAATGTATTCAAAGGTAATATTTTATACAAACGTATAATTTTTCTCTCTCTACATAATGCAGCTGTCATTTTGTCATTGCTAGGGTCCTTCGGTGCGCGAATCCAATTCTCTGTTGGCCGGTTTAAAAGTTCAGCGTGAAGCAAAAAAAAAATATATTAATATTAGAAATTTTAAAAAGAACCCTTAAAGAATCGGAAATGTCTAATGAAAACTCTCCCTTTATCTCATTTAAACTAACCTTACACTTAAATTATATTTAAAAGCATATAATCCTTAAAATTCATCAATTCAATAAGTTTGATAACATCTATATACCTTAGGGTGCTTTTATAAAGAAGCAGGTTTCCAGCGCCGAAATCGGCCTGTAGTGACCATCATATCGTCAACTTCATCGGACGACGACTTATTTATTATGGAAAATAGTTATTTAAAATGTTTGTATAATATATTAGTATTTATTATATTGGTATTATAATTGTATAATATTAGTAGGATGTGAAAGTTTGTAAGTTAATTAAAAGTGGAAATAGTATTAAAAAAACGTGCATTATTTACAAGTAGAACTAAATAGTAATTACGTAATAATATCAGTGTACTTAATATATTTTCTATAAAGTAATATTATTAAAAAAAATGGGTATTTATTCATGTTTTAAGTTTATTATTAATGGTGTAACACCTCAATCGTGCCGGCCCAAGTGCTGCTACATGCATGCATCGTGGCACTGCCAAGAATATTAACATTTATTTGAAAAAACAATGTTTAATGAACACAAGTCTTATACGAGTATGACACGAGATACATTGTCCTGCATTTTCAAAATACTAATATGTTAATATAATACTAATATAATAAATACTAATATATTATACAAACATTTTAAATAACTATTTTCCATAATAAATAAGTCATCGTCCGATGAAGTTGACGACATGATGGTCACTACAGGCCGATTTCGGCGCCGAAAACCTGCTTCTATATAAGTGAGCCCATAAGATAACATTGCAAAACCTGTCGGCGCCGGTCGGCGCCGACAATTTCGGCGCCGGAAACCTGCTTCTTTATAAAAGCACCCTTAGATGAGACTTTTTCGAGTAAATAAGTTTTTAAACAAATTAAATTCTTTAAAAAAAACTATTATAGCAATAAAATGCTATCGTCGTTAAGCCAGAACCTGTAGTTTCGAAGCCCGCCCAGGGCATAGATTTTTATCTATTATTAAGTATTTCCATTATAATAAAATTAAAGCAATAAAATTTCTTAAATTTATAAAAAAATATATTACTATTAACGATTATAATATTATTATCAAAATTATAATATATGTATAATTTGCCAATATAAACGCAAAAATCAATCAATATGCAATAGGCACATGTAGTGAACGCCGAGAGCGCTAATTCCTTACAACTTAACCTGGCCACTAGAGCGAGGCGAGCGGCAATTAAATAGTAATTAGCTTCGTCATCATCAGTGTAGGCAAGCTAGTAAAAAATATAAAAAGTATATGAGTTTGTTTCGCCGGAGCCTCTCAGATTTAAGATATCAGCAATGGTCAGAACCGAGCTACACTGAACAAAAATCAAGTAATTTCCTGTGGTTGGGTTTAACCATAACTAATACTAAGACCGTACTGAACGGGTCTTAGACATTAGCTATGGCACATGAATATGCCGTTGCTATTGAACCTCCGAAACTAACTCATAATATACCATTTATAAATTAAAAACTAGCTTTCCTCCGCAACGTTGTGGACATTCTAAGTATGTAACACTCAAATAAATAATTTAATTTAATATTTTAGAAGAGAATACAAAAATTATACCCATTCGTAGTGAACGCTTATTTCAAACCGCACTTTAACAAAGACTAGTGAAGCGCCTTCCTAAAAAACCTTCCTAAATAATATTTTCTATGTCAAATAATATATCAAAATTACACTAATATAGTTAAAGTTTGTCGGTGTAGCCATTAACTTTCATTTTGTATAGATAAATTACCAGAATCCTCTCTATTTTTCTGCTCGTCTACGACTGGAGCTATTCAAATTAAATAAGATGACATTCGATTTTATATTGCAATTGTCTTCTCATAAGCACTCCAACAAAATACAGTTTACACTAATAGTGGAGTTCCTGGGGGTTTTTACCTCGGACTAGAGTTACAGTGAATGAATTAATATGATCGATGTGGGATATCGTTTTTTTTTACTATAAATTGCAATGTTTATCCATTATTTTTTTGTGCATTTCATTTTTTTTTTTTGTTTTTTTTTAACAAATTATTATAAAAAAATATAATGTTTGACCATATATTTTCACTTCAAACAGTATTTTTTTTTATTCATATGTTAAATCTTAGCCGACTAGACATTTTTTCAAAGATACCTGTGTATGAAAATAGCAGTAGGGATCTCGAACAGGCAGAAAAACATGGAGGGGAGAGCGGAGCGGCAGCTGCTATATACAATGGAATTTCTCGGCTAGTTTAATAATTATAAGTAAATGAAATGTACTCTATTGTGTACATTTAAAAAAATAAGGTAATTAGGTACTTACGACTAACGAAAAGCAAAAAAAAATTTAGTACAGAATCTGTTTATTTAAATATATTATATTGTTGTCTACATCTACTTCATCTATCTGTAGTCTGGTGAAGTATTGAAACAACTATTTCCGCTGCACTGTAAACATGCTACACTGTAGTATAAATCACTTTTTCGGCATCCAGACACTCCACTATAATGATATATACCTAAGACTACCTGTTCCTCGCGGTTTAACCCGCGTCACATGATTGTTAAACTGCACCCGCCTTTTTCACTCCCCTAAGGGTTTAAATTTAAAAAATACTAACTCTTCTCAGTACCCTCCGTGGTCAACAACAACTTTGCTAAAGATCGTCATATAATGAAATACATAGTTTACGATTCTATAAAATACATACAGACAAACATTCATTTACATGTAAGTATTTATTACTTTACGAATGGAATGCTTGTGGTATAACTTATGTATTGTACTAGTTATATAAAGTTGAATTGTTTGTTGATTCTTTGAAAGCGCTAATCTCTGGAACTACTGGTCCGATTTCAAAAATCTTTCAGTATTAGTTACTTTATTTAGCGAGCTATAGACTACTTTCTAACCGACTGCGGTAAAAAAACGAATTCGCGTAAACGAAGTTGCGTCCGCTAGTAAATCATAATAGTAAAACAGTGTGAAATATGCCACAGGATACAAAGCCGATGTTATTTGTTTATGGCTGTCTTCTCTTCTTTCCCTAGAGTAACCATTGTCAGATAACAGTTCCCATTAACTGAAAATAACATTGTCCAGTGTTCATGGTGTTCTCATGGGAGCGTTTATGGTCTCTTTGTCTTCATAGGTTTGTCTCATTTCTGATGTGCTGCTCTTCTTGTCTCACCCCTCTCCAAAAAAAATCTTTGGAACCTTGTTAATGTTTGAAAAAAGTATTTTCGTATACTTGTCGTAAACAATTTTTAATAGTTTCGGATGAATTGTAGGCACTTATAGTATATGTGATTTAATTTAATGCCTCTCGCTTATGTCAACCTTGTATATGTCCCCAATTTCATCCACATCCATTCAGCACTTTATTCATGAAAGAATAAAAATGAATTAATCCAAAACTGTATTGTCACATTTACGCATTTATTGAAGAAAAAAGATATGTATATTAAAATGATAGATAAGAAAGATAAGCAAGACAAGTTACAGTTACAATACCGTCATATTAATGATATATCTCATGTGGTAACTTTCTATCTCCCGTTCACGTAATTAAAGTCAATGTCATGATCGCTATATGTCACGGCTTGTTACATAACGCGCCTGATCGACGCTCGAGCTATGATTTATAGCCTTATGTACGGTGGGGCTGGTATGCAGATTTAAATACCTACTCATGTTCCGTTCCGTTCTAATGCGAATTTTAAACACTGGCACTGCTGCTACTCCTGTAGTTTATAGTATATATGGGAAGTAAGGTTGTGGCACTTTAGATTGAATGTTCAGAAGAGGTTAATACTTTGGCTGCATTTCAGCAGAACAGGGCTGGTTCGGTCGGTGAACCTTGAAACCTCTCTCACAATATGATAGCGCCGCATAGCAGCTATGCAAACCGCATGAAACACCACACGAAATGCATGGCAATGGAAAATGTCTCTCTCTCTGGTGGTCTATTGGGATTGGTCAACTGAATCACAATGAAGTGGATTTCTATAAGCGTGCGATGGTCAACAAGACTTTGACTGCTCATTTGCTATCTAAAAAAACATTAAAATGTTGTTATAATACCATAAATAAATATAACACACTGGCCTTTTATGCGCAGAAAGTATTTATTTATCTTAACTTCACTATATATTTGTTTGTACTTTTATTTATTTTTCTGCACAATCAAGCAAATTTATTTCATTAATTTCAATATTTACATCAAAACTCGATTGTTTTCTTCGTAAACCGTAAACTAGTAGCTATTGAATAGCTACTTTAAAAGCTATTCAATAGCCTTAATTTCAAGGGCACAAAATTTTTAATTTTTGTCTATGCTGTTTGTACTTTTATCATCAACTGTTCAAAAGGTTCTTTAAAACCTTAGCTCATTCGTCCATCAATAACTTAACGCTGACTCTACCGGTATGCGCGGTGCAATATGCCACCGTACTACAGACACGTGCGATAAGCACCGTCATTAAAATATGCAACTGGACACATTGTTTAACGTACCAGAACATCACGTACCAGCTGATAACAGCCGGCGCTTTTCTGATTCAACTTAGCCATTTGTCTTGGATATGTATAAGCAAGTTGGACTATTGATTATTGCATGCAAAAATATAACCAGTGATCAGTGGAAACTTAATTGCTGTTGGTGTATCATGTATTATTTTAAGCGCTGTAACCATTGTATATTTCCCTAATAAATAGTAAAATAAAATATAAAATATTAAAATGAACACAAAACGTTAAGAGCTACCGTGTTAAAAACTACCTTATCTGGTTCCTTTTTCACGAGTACGTACCGGTTACATATCTAATAACAACAAGCTATGGTTTGTATGTTTGTCCATAAATCCAGTAAATGCGTATTTTAATAGTTTTGGAGTTCGTAACGTATTACGAAGGGTTCACAAGTCACATTATTTAACTCCACAAAAACTCCCACAATGATTATTTTAGCAACTCTAGTGTGTGCACTGCGCTACGGAACAAACTCACTATCTTTGAAACAGTCTTAGATTCTCATCCTCACTCCTTGTCCTGTTTGCAAAAACCCCTTATTCTGTTCTAAAGTCCCTTCTTCTTATAAAAGAGATACAGTTCAAGGATTCAATTGGCTTATTAATGAAACCAGCCAATTAATATTCTTCAAACCAGAATTTTTTACTAGGTTTACCATAAATAAAGCTTGCCAAAAACAGTATTAAGCCTTAATAAAAATGCTTTACAAACTAAAATGCTCTACAATGTCATACAAAGCGCAATAAATGAATAGATTAGACTGCAGCCAGACTGTACTTGCTAAGGTCACGACAGGAAGCCATTTTCCGCGATTTCTATAGCCGTGAATACATCACGCCTGCATCATGATGGTCACGCGATCTGCGCTAAGTGAAACTTGTGAACGCACTGTATACTATGTACAGTATGTGTCGAAGTCGGTTTGTATAAATCGCTGTATTATCTATTTACTTTATTACATTATATTTGTGTAAGAGGTAGTGCCACACTTCAGCCGAATTGGGCCGACACGACCGGGAAGGTAGCTCTCGCTTAAACGAGACTGGCGTAAAGTAACAGCTGTGCTGTCGCGTTTCGTGCGGTGTGTAAGTAGCCGGTGGCCCAAGGAGGTGGGAGGAGAAAGGAGGGTAGCGCATCTGTATAGCCTCTATGCGAATGTCTGTGGGCGTCGGTAGTCATGAAAATGGCTCCGACTGCTCGCTAACTCACCTATACCATAAAAAAAAATATAAGAGGTAGTGCCACGCAGCATGAATTCGTGTAGCTGAGTTGAGCCGGCATGACCGTAGAGATACATCTAGCTTAAACGGGACCGGCGTAAAATGACATATGCTATCACGTTTCGTGCGGTGTGTAAGTAGCCGGTGGCTGAAGTGAGAGGAGGAAAGAGGGCAACGCTCATAACCTCTATGTGGATGTCTATGGGCGCCGGTAATCATGAAAATGGCTCTGACTTCTCGTTTTATCACTTGGAAACAAAAAATATTATAGCTATGAAAATATATAAATTTATAAATATATAAATAAATAATGCGTCGATACTATCTGGTCTGGTTGACTTTAATTTAGCTGTTTTCGACTTTCATAAAAAAGTGTGTTATTTTATTAAATTAACTAGGTATATAGGTACATAGGTTCTGTTATTGATATAGAAGTTAAAACTTTCGTTTCGTAAACGACATAGAATAACAATTCATAAATTATTTAATTTAAGTATAACCAAATAGCACTAATAAATATTAGGATAAAACTCCCAAAAAACGATCACTTATCAAACTATTTTACATTTAAAATTCTAAATATAAAGTAATTTGTGATTAATTATATTCTTTTTCTAACCGTTTTCCGCTCGCTTAGTGTAATAATATACCTGTTGCTTTCATTTGAATAAATAATGTCGTCCTAGCCGATTTCGGCTACGGCGGCCGTCTATATCCATCTGCGCAGGACTTATTATAGTGCACAAGTGTGTGGGCAGACACAAGTGCACTCTCTATTCCCTCATTTTTGTATTCCGATTGGACGGCAGTCAGACACGACCGGTGGTAAATTAGGCGCAAGACGGATATCTTAACGTCTCTCCGAGGTACGGGGATGTAACACCGCCAACTTCCTCAGTTCGGACTGTCAGTAGAAATTGAAAAATCTCAATAACAATTTTGGTCCGACCCGGGGATTCGAACCCGGGACCTTCCGTCTGTGGTTGAACACTACCACTAGACCACGAGGCAGTTACTCTTCATTTAAATCGCCTCATACTATCTAATAAAGCGTTGTTCTGAATAGCCATAGCCCCATGCCATAATCGGCACAGTAATTTGCTAGTTAACCTTCTTCGGACCATGTAAACAACTATATTATATTCATAAACAGATACTTAAGTTGTTTACATCGAAACATACTAAATGCATAATCTCCAAACTTGATGTTAAATATTAATATTTTTTTCCGGATCTTATAGCGTGGAAGCTATGAGCATCGGATTAATGTGTGCTCGTCTCTCAGGCTACGAGATTAGAATAAATGTCTAAAGGATGACCTATCCCACACTCTCCCAAAGAGCCTGAGATGAGAGTTATAATAGCTAATTTAACTATTATTATAATGGCTGGACTTTTTAAAGTGATTAAGAAATACGAAATTTGAACTGACGACTTGGTTAAGAATGCGGGGAGGCGCTGGATGCAACCAACCGGGGTCGCAACCGTGTCCTATGGCGCTCTACGGGGGAAGCTTATGTCCAGTAGTGAACGTTCTCCGGCTGGAGATGATTTATTTATTTATTGCATAAGAACACCAGCGGTGCATACGTCAACACATTCATTAAATAACTACTTACGTTTTACAATTTTGACGTATATACCTTTAGGTGTGTATGTAGGTGACACAACATTTTGGAATACAAGCAAGTCACTATTATAAATGATGATATTATTTTAAGTACTTATTAAGTTGAATTATGCAATGCTAAAAAAAATAAGAAAAGAATCAAAATTAAATAATAACTATAAAATAAGATAAAATTAAATAGATTAAATTAAATTAAAATAAAATAAAGTTGTCAATATAGTGGTATGATGATTATGAAATAGATAATGAAATAGGTAACTTTTAGATGATCACCGATACCCACAGACATCCTTAATGGAGGAGAGATATCTTAAATAGATGCCGGGCTATCCATATTAATATTATAAATGCGAAAGTGTGTTTGTTTGTTTGTCCTTCTTTCACGTCAAATGGGATCAACGGATCGATGTGATATTTTGTACTGATATAGTTGAAGGACTGAAGAGTGCCATAAGCAATTTTTTTGTTTTACCACGCGAGCAAAGCCACGGGTAAAAGCTGGTAAAAAATAAGTTAAGGCTCTTTTCTAGAAGGTCACGAATGAGGTAACAGTCCTTATGTCTAAGGCCAACTGACATCTCATTCCATTTGTCTTTACAAGTAGCGTATTCACTAGTGTAACCTTAAAAGATCAATAGGGGGAGCTCTTACAAATGAAAATACAAAGATGCACAAAAGTATTTATGTGCACACATTTTTGTTAATCGAACTAAGCATCTCTCTATGGAGTACCAAACAAGGTTACAAACACAAGACGTGTTGTAATACACGCTTTTGAACATTGAAGTTCAAACCGTACGTTATTTTTGTTCACGAATTACAAAATACATAATGATCTATAGCTTGTTTTGGTAACCTTAACCTAGCAAGATGCCATTCCATTCCACCTGGGAACGCAGCCCGCAGGTCGACTGAGAAAAAACAAAATGTGTGTATCTCGATGACGCACACGCCTCCGGTCGGTTCAGCCATTTTTGGAAGTAATGCAGCAATGGCGGAGATGGTGACCTCTTACAAATTGCTCTTGCTCTGATATTCTAGTCGGACCTTGACAATCCCAAAATTTAACTATCAATACACGTTGCGAAATTTCAAGGCAAAATTTGATTTTTACCATCCGTCATAACAGATTAACTTAATAACAACCTGGCTATATATCTATCAATTTGTTTCCATGACCTTTGAAGCTGATAAAATAGTTTTGCAACATATTTTTGAAGACATTTTATAATTGGTTTGATGTACTCCAATGTGAGGAAATAAAGAGTATTCTTGCATCTACGCGCATACTTGTGCACTATATAGTACGTTCTGTGTGGTTGATTGTATCTACAGAGATGGCTGCCGAAGACAAAATTAGGCCAGGACATCAACAACTTATACGATACAACAGAATAGTAGGTACTCATAGTTTAGGTTCGCACTATGTGCTCTACCAATTATTTTTGTTTTTATAATTATATCTATGGACTTTACACACTACGTTAGTCTAGCCTTGTCGTAAGTGCCATAAGGACTTGTGTTACCAGTAGCTCAGGCGCAACATGCTCAATTTACCCGAGCTAACGTTGTTAGCACTGCGCCAGCCAGTCGTCAAATAAAATACTGATAGGTATTAGGTATAATTATTTCTTTAACAATTTCTCTAGGTCGGGTGAATGGTAAGGGTAGAGCTTGGATTGTTCTGGGTGTTGATAATAGGCCTCCAATAAGCACCGTCTGATTGTTTATTCCATGCTAACAAAAGATAACATCTTAACTTTTATGAGTTGACCATATCAAAATAGTTAATTATGATTAAATTCATAGACTTCCTTATCTACCAATTTAGTCTCCAAACCTGCAACAGATTAAGAAGTAAAAATAATATTATCATAACATTTTAAAGATCAAACTATGATTTAAGGTCACATTGAAGATTTATGGTATTTACTTATATTTACTAAGAAACTTTAATTACGGAACTAAATAACAAATTGGTTTCATTAGCAGGTTTTGATAGAAAACCAGTAAGCTATTATTTAAATACTGCGTTCATCTGTTTATTGGTTTTGAAACAAAATATATATTTTATAAATTAAGAATAAAGAAGAATAAAGAATAGAGAAAAATAAATTAAGAATAAGAAAATAAATATTTATTTTAACCTTAACTGACGTAGCTTCACAACGTAACTTAGAGACAGTCTCTACATGACAATCGGACGAAGATGAAAAAAATATTGAATGACGATGGTTTTTTAATGTGTTAATCAAAATGATCCATACAAAAATATATCTCAAATTGTGTTTATAATTTTATATATATCTAGTCACTTATACTGATGTTCCTATCCGTAACATATCATGAACGTTACTTCTACTCCTAGACCCAGCACTGGATAGATAAAGGCTGATGGCGATAGCTATAAGTACCTAACTACAGATCATAATAGGAAACAGTCAAGAAAATAGCCAACCTTGGCAACGAATGACTTACAAACAATGTGTATAATTATATTTTAATTGTCGTCTACAATGGAGGCTTTCACGGCGCCTGTCTGATCTACATGAAGGCTGTCACGCTTGTCCCGCACATGTCCCACGCAATACGTTAACACGGCATTCTGGGTTAAGGTTGTGCAACACAATTTTGGTCTATTGTTACATGCAACAAATATCGCACGAAGTTGCCTGAAGAACAATATGAGATCTTATCTACATATGTATGTATACTGCTCCGGGAGTTTGTCATCCTACACACAAAAGGTTCGTAAGGAGAGAGACGGTCTATTACATTATTCGTAATGTCTTCAAACGCATTAGACTTATATACCTTTTGGAGAATAATCAATATACATACAACATACATAGCTAAACAATTGGGTCAACAAATACAATTTTCAGTACAAAAAACATGAGCTGATTTATTACTGGAGCTTAGGTAACGTGCATATTATTGAACAGCCACATAATTCTACAAATTGTGTAAAATGACTGGCTCGGAAATTACTTTAACTTCAACCTCTCAGCTAGCTAACATAATTGAGAATTTTTGTACAAAGCTACTCATGAACATAGTATGTTATGTAGTAATATTTTACATATGTGCAAAGCTTTTCACAAGGGTAGGTAATCTTATAAATTATTAATATTATAAATTCAAAAGTTTGTATGTTTGTTTGTTTGTTACTCCACGCAAAAACTGCTGGACCGATTTTCATGAAATTTGGCACACACAATTAGAAAGTAACTTAGGTTAAACACATAGGATAGTTTTTATCCCCAAAAAATGTTCCTATGGGATGCCATGGGATGATTCTCCACGGCATCGAAATTTACGCGGGTGAAACCGCGGGGCGCAGCTATATAAATATATACATACTGAAATGAGAGCCATAAATTGAAGAATAACGATTACACTGGCATTAATTTAAGTTTTTTTTTTGTAAATCTGCCAATTCACAAAAACAATCAAATTTATCGCTAGCGTACATTACACTTATTAAATTACATCCGTTTATTTATTGGTGCTAAACTACAGTCTACACTCATTAATTAAACTCAAAATAAGCGACTGTATAATGTTAGCGATGACATTGAATTGTCATTTATTTCATAACATAGATTAGGATCTATGTTATGTATGAATATTATTGATTAGCATACATCTAAAATTCATACATATGAATATATACTTATAAATAGGGTAATCCGGAGGATAATTATATAGACACGATAAGTAATGGTGAAAGTATACAGATGTCTTGTGCATGATGGATCAGTATCTAACAACACTTTCCAAATATACTTACTTAGAGAACGCCTGGAGAAATACTTAAAAACAGTTTTTTTTATCACAATAATTGTTCCTTTGGAAGACTTTTTTTTTCAAAAAAAATCTGACACGATTGAAATACTTAACTCTACTACAGCTAATTAGATATTCAGGTTATATTGTCATCATATTTTGGTCCATATCAAGACCTCTAGATTTCGTAAAGCATGCATGCACGTTTTTATAAATGATGAACGAAGAAATATAAATCTAATTAACTTAGCTTTTTTATCATTGACATTCTAAGGTCATGTAAAAATACCTCATCAATTAGATATAACATACTAATATATTCTGAACCTACATCTTACAAAAATTAAATAGCGAACCTGTTTTACTGATTAAATATAGGTAATTTATGTTAATTATTTATATGCACACAAAAATATGTTTAAGACATATTACTATATACATTTTAACACACTTCCACCAATAATAAAATACTAAGCCGCGGGAGGCATAAAGGTTTATAATGTGTTTCCGTTACAAATAAAGAAATTGCTTTCATAAACCTGTGTTTTTCTTACTGCTGCTTTAAGACTGCTCGTTTGCCCCCTAATACTTAAAAAAAAAAACAAATGCGGTACCGGAACCGTTACACACCGTACGGAACACCACAGGAAACTGACACTTCCCGTTGTTCCTTCACCTTGTATATGTTTATGTTTCATAAGTATTCGAGTCGATATTATTTATATATTAATTTAAGAATCACATATCTGTTTACAGGGTCTTAAACCCGAAGCGGCATTGTAAAGCGGATGCAGTAACGATTAGAAGATAGAAATCAAAGATAGAAAAGAAAACAGAAAGGAGATAGAAATCACATACAAGATGAAGAAGATAAGCAAATGGAAGGAAGATGCCCCAGAGAACTTCTCCGCGTGTTGCATGGCACGGCTGAAGGAGACGAACGAATCAGAAGACATGTTCGTGCGTTCATGGAGCAAGAGCATAAGCCCCCTGCTGTGGAGGATCCCGATTTGTATTTGGGCAATAGTCGTAATTGGCGCCACCATAACATACTTCTGGGGGCCCCGGGAGAAGTTCTTTCTGTACATGACACATTGGGGCCTACTACTTATATTTCTTGAGTCGCTGTTCGGAATTGTAGTGTGCGTGAAAAAACGTGGAAAATCTAAAGGTGAGTTTTAAAATTATATATCTTTACATTTATTTTTTAAGAGTCTGGGCTAAAGCTTCATTAAAGTTTAGATCTGAATTAGATTCTACATCCTAACCTAGCGCCGCGATGTGATGACTATTTCGTCTCATGCCATCTATAAGACAATTTTGTAAGTAAAGGTATTTGGTATCAATGAAATTAAGAATCTGTAATTTCAAATTTCTATAACTACTGCCAACGACGGAAATCAGACTATTAAACCACTCCTCCAAGACTGCGACAGAGAAGAAAATGTACCCTTTGTATAACTATCGTTGACGACCAGGCTGGCGCAGTGGTACGGGGCTCGGATAAGTGGAGCATGTTGCGCCAGGGGTCGCGGGTTCGAATCCCGTCTTGGTCATGGATGTTTATCTATGTATTACATGTGTTTCTATAAAAAAAATCTTAAATATATAAAATTCCTTAAATTTATAAAGCATTTTGAATATATTTCCGTTGTCTAGTACCCGTAACACAAGTCCTTACGGTACTTAGCACGGGGCTAGGCTAACGTGGTGTGTAAAGTCCACTGATATAAATTTATCGTAGAGTACAAAGTGCATGTAGTTTATTTAAACACACGGGGAAATGAGCACAGCCTAGAATAAACGTTGTCATGGGCCGAGCTGACCTCTTTCATGAGAGGCAAGATTGTTGCAGCAGCCGTGGCCCGTGTGTCAGGAAACATCTGCGGGTGGACTCAATACGAGAGTATAAATAAAGTAGCTATTTAAAGTCTCTCTGTCTCTATCTGTTGCTATCGCTTTTTATTATACCCCGTTGAGGGCGAGTCCTCTCAATCAACGGAGAAAACGAGGAGAGCAACGCATCTGTATAACTATACGGATGTCAATGGGCGTCGGAAGTCATAAATATGGCTCGAACTGCTCGTTTGCACCCCTATACTATTATTATCATTTGTATTTCCATCTAAACATTTCAGCCACAAAAATGGCTTAGCCTAGACGTGGGGTTCTGAAGCCTGACTTGAAGTAGGATGCTCTATGACTTATGTGACTGAAGATACAGGACAACATAACAATGTCATTGGTCGCTGAACAGTCTGAGTATTTAAGTCGAATCTCTCATAAAAGATGTCCCAGCAGTACGTTCTAATCACAGATTTAAAAATTACCTTAAAATAAAAAAGTGTGTGCTTTGGACCACACAACTGAAGTAAAACTTAATTATTGATTTTCATTACCGTAATTACATACTAGATGTTTATTTCTTAAATACAAAAAAGTTTCACTTAAATCGAATTTCCATTAGCCTCGCCCGATGTGTGATTTTTGTAACGCTCTCGCCATCTTACTCCCCAAGTCATGCGTGCCTATAGAAGTTTTACTTCACAGAGTTGTTCTACAGTATATCTTATTCGCCAGTTCTAATAACTTTCTTTGTATGTCTTAAATTCGTGATTTGTCTTTGTAATAATAATAATAACTCTTTAGTTGCATAAGACATGTTGCAGTATATGTACAATAAAAAACAACAAAAAAAGATATAGCATCAATCAAAAAACCATAGTAAAAGAAAAGAAAAAAATACAAAATCAAAAGGAAAATCTTAACCAGTTATCTAGAATAAAAAAAAGAAAGAATAACAAACAGAAGCAGCAACGAGTCTCGCAAAAAGGTGAACCCTCGGCTTATGTTTAAAGGCTATTTATTAACCCTAACACCGATTTTCAGGACCACCAGTAATTTTTATTTTATTTTGTCGGTAGCTTATGATAATAAGTACAGACATATTATATACATACAGACACAAAAACCAGACATAATACAGATATTACATATTTTTATATATATTATTTAAATTGTATATATTACATATTATATATTTGACACATAGACAGAACAATATCAGAGAAGATGAGACGTTAAAAAGACACGAAGAATCACAATAATATTTCTTTTGGGTTAGGTATTCCTGCACACAAACACTTTCAGACTATATTTACATGTTTTAGCGCTTCTAATAAATATTTTTTATAATGGTGTTTGAAATTCTGTTTAGTGTTAATTTTTCTGAGTATTGTATGTATGCATATGTGTTTTGCGTTAATTAAGAGAGAGTTCGATAGGTGATAGAGTTGATACATGCATAGAACAGCTTGTTTACGTTCTAATCACAGATTTAAAAGTTGTAATATGTAGTAGGTGTAGCGGAGATTCCTATGGATGCGCACTTGCCAAGTATAAACAATAAATATGCTATGCAGTAAGACATCCCGTGAGCATTTATGATAATCATGCTAGTGTGTAAACAGCAATTGAATGCACAATAAGAACGCACGTACGGAAGTGAATATAAGTTGGTACGGATCCAATAATTGTTTCATTGTCTATCAACAGTTTCAAAATATATTACCTACTTACATTTTTTTTTAATTGGGCCGTCACCACGGGGGATTCTTCTCGCTCACATGATACTTACCGCCGTGAAGTGAAGGCTACTCAGTTATGTTTCGTGCGGTTTGAAGCTGGAAGCAGAAAGAGATCAACGCATCTGAGTAGAAATTGTACGGATGTCTATGGGCGCATTTTTTTTCTACCAAACGGGCGTTCAAATTATCTAGCCCTTTTTTTTATATTGTGCGTAAAATATGAAATTGTCACATTCTACGAAGATGTAAGTATATTTACTATGTTGCATACAATATCCACCTTATCTAATAATTGCAAATGTAATTATTTAATACTTATTACCATACGCAGATGAATAAAGACTTCGCGTAGTTATTACTATAGAATTAAATATAATTATGTTCTCGTATTATAAAAATACATCAAGGTTGTACCGCGTACGTTTCGCAATTTGGAGATGTCAAAAGGTTTTATGATGACAAGCGCTCATAGACAAAGTAGGTAAAAGTTGAGGCTGCCGTTTTTGTAGTTTCAAAAGGCAAACGAGCAGTCGGAGCCATTTTCATGACTACCGACGCCCATAGACATCAGCATAGAAGTTATACAGGTGCACACTCTTTCCTTCTGCCCTCCATGGGCCACCGGCTACTTGTCTATCGCACGAAGCGAGACAGTCCAGCTGTTACTATACGCCAGTATCGTATAAGCGAGATGTACTGCGGGACAGTACATCTCGCTTATTTTTGTTTGTGTGTTTGTGTCGGCAGCATACAGCATGCAACGTGGCTCTATATCTTACTAATGACAATAGTATAACACGTCAAATCGCACCAAGTAAAACTTAACTATCATTATTATTTTATTATATTATTATTAATTAGTATTTACGCACAGAAACATTAGTAGGGGCAAACTATCAGCCTTTTCGCTACCGATTCTCATAAACAACCACATAGAGGTTATACAGATATTTTGCCCTCCTTCCTACTTCCCCTGCCATGGTCAGTGCCAGAAACTCACACGCACGAACCGCGACAGCGCAACTGCCACTTCACGCTAGTATCGTGAGAACGAGCCTCCTCGTTTGAACCAGCAATGCTGCAATGACAAATTAAATAGCGGTTTTTTTATAATATAATGTGGCAAACGATCGGAGCCATTTTAATGACTACCAACGCCCATTGACATCCGCACAGAGGTTATACAGATGCATTGCCCCCCCATCCTCCTTCTCCCTCCACGGGCCACCAGCTTACACACCGCACGAAATGCGCCAGCACAGTTCACTTCGCGCCGGTTTCGTGTAAGCGAGAGGTACCTCCTCGGTTGTGCCGGCCCAATCCGGCTACATGCATGCAGCGCGGCACTACCTCTTACAAGCGGTTGCTTCATAACATCATTCGGTTCGTAGATTTCAACAACATTCACCTTTTAAAAGTCAATATCAAAAGGTATTCGTACATTGGTCATGCCCTTCAAGTTATTTTGTTACACACGTTTTTGATATCAGAGCTTCGCATCCGCTGATTTTGCTGATTACAAGCCAAGGTCATGTTCACCTCAAATGACGAAATAAAGTGTACTAGGGCTCGTAGATGGAGTGGGCAAAACAACCGACTGCCTATATGTGGGCACGTGAAATGGTTAGAAAGAGAAGATTGCGGTACTGTATCTACCTCTCGCTTGGCGTAGTAAATATCTTAATTTTCGAGTACAAGTACCAATCAGTTATAAACTTTGTTGTAAGTTATGAAATGCCGACATGTTTCAAAACATAACATAGCTATAATTATAATAATAATAATAATAATAATAATAATTCTTTATTTCAGACATAGTCCATATAGTGGTTAGTAACTAAAGCCTTATACTTATGGTTAGTAACAAAAAAAAAAAAAAAAAAAAANCACTAAAACTAAATACTAAATAGGAGGCTCACTATTTTTGGCCAGCATGTAGTCTCATCCAGCGCCTCATCATGGGCGATGATTGATTAGGTACAACTATCTGCCGCCGAAGATGCTGCCACCTTGCTTGCGTACCTCTGTGATCCCCAAGGTTACCCCAGACTGAGCTACTCATACCAGAAATGCTTGGAGAGAGAGGCCAGCCTAAGAGCAACTCAGCTGAGGAGTCC
>LUGF01010155.1:27330-47665 GCA_001625245.1 Calycopis cecrops
TAAGTCAGAGCCTTTTGTTGAATACCGACGCCCATAAACATCCACAAAGAGGTTATACAGATGCGTTGTTCTTCCTCTTTCTCCCTCCATGGGCCACCAGCTTACACACCGCACGAAACGCGACAGCACAGCTCACTTCGCACCGGTTTCGTGTAAGCGAGAGGTACCTCCTCGGTTGTGCCGGCCCAATTCGGCTACATGCATGCATGCAGCGCACTATATGCATAGCATGACAGTCTTACTAAATATCAAATGAAACAGCAGATGCTTCATCATTATATCATTCATCATCATAACACAATTCACTTCGTTAACACGCATTCACGTCAATATGAAAAGATATTCGAAAAGGCATGCCCTTCAAGTTACTTTTGTTTTTTGATATCAGGGCTTCGCGCCCGCTGATTTTGCTGATTACAACAAGCCAAGGTCTAAAACTTCAAATTACGAAATGAAACATGATGTTTAATAGAAGACTTGCGAAAGAAGTGCATGCTCTATGTGAGTTATGAAAGTTATCGTTGATGATATAAAAAAATACTATAATTATAGTAATCGTTAAATCATAAGTAGTAATAAACTTAGAGCAAATAATTAAATACTTAATAGGTATCGTAATCTACGATATTTAGAAGTATTAGGCTATTATAGTTTTAGCTCGGGTTTTTTAATGTGATACGCGTATTTATTTCAGTACTTACCTTCAAAATTTAATTCATTTATTCATTAAGAAATACAATGAGTGAATACTAAGGGTATGTAAACAATAAGTTTAAGAATCACTATATTACGCAATAGCATATAGATAAAATCTTAAAGTTGGCAACAGCCAAGTTTAAGATTTTATTTCGAGACAAGTACGATACCTATCACATATACCTGTAACATACCTGTAATATCTGATCTAATACCTATGTCGGACTCGACATCTGGGAGTGCAATACTAACTAAACCCCTGCTGATGCCTTCAGTCGCTATAATTGGAGAATCCTGGATCTACAAAAACATGATTCCTTTCAGCGACAGGCTGGCCTCGGCGAAAAGACTAGACTTCTCCTATGACTACTATGACGTCGGAACCATGCAGTAGGGTCAGGTTCCCATCCTGACCCCTGGCTCCGATACTTCAAAGGAGCACATCATCAATGTGTCCGAAATCGGACCAGCCACTTGAAAGATCCGCCATTCGTCCTATTCTACGCCGCCGTCTGATAATTCAGAGGGACAGGTAGAGGACCTCCCAGATGAGCTGCTCTTTGTATGGCCTCTTCCCCCAAGCATATCTGGTATGGGTAACCCTGTCCGGCATAACCTTGGACATCGCAGAGGCACGCGAGCCCTCCCACCACGACAAGGTTGCAGCATCTTCGCGAGGGCACTTGAAATAACCTGAAGCTTACGCATTTTAATCATTAATTAGCCAGAATTGAAAAAAAAATCTAATAATCCTTGTAGCAATTGGATCCTAAATATCAGGCCCGATAAAGAATAAGTAAATATTTATAATTCACATTAATACGGAGTACAAAGACCGAAGGGCCGGTGCTGTGACATAATCATGATCGTAACACTAGCTGCGCCCCGCGACCCTGAAGTTCCTCCGTATGATGCGCCAGTGCATTAGCATACATTCAAAAAATTATCATTTATACGACGAAGGTGAACAACCGACGTACGTCTTCTGTATCAATTAATGCTAATTATAATATTCTGTCCGTGAGTTCTTACTGTTAAAGTGATATTGACCTGATATTGAGACGTATAGCTACCAACCTATAGGTCCCAATATCGGGGCGTACAAAAGATCTAATAAGAATTACTTACTCTATTATGACCCCAAATAGATATATGGAGCGACTTTAATTTATAAATGTAGCTATAAACGAAATAATCTTCTTTCTTTATAATATTAACTAATAACTAATCATGACCCTGCATATAATTTTTACACTCGATTAAATAAATAAAAATAAACTTATATTAGTACCTATTTCCGTACTTCTATGTGTAGAAATGAGTAAATTTGATAATATCTTCACCTCCTTATATCCTATTCTATATCACCTCCTTAGGGGTTGAATTTCTAAAAATCCTTTCCCTGCACCAAATTTAATCTTTCTAGATACATTTGTATCGGCTGCACATTGATCAGCCAGTTTTGTGCCTTTTACATATTCATGCAGATAGTACGTTATAAATCTCCTTATACACGTATTGACCTACTTTTAGTTTTTCCTGTTTATTTTTTGATGCCGTTAAAACTATGCTACTACCTTTAAAAAAACTTCATCAAGCAAAAAAATCGTACAAGTACAAAGTCATAAAAATTGTTATTCAAAGTATTCCCTGTGAGTAGTACGAGGAAAGCGATAAAGAAATGTTCTCTGTTCAATGTCATAGAGTCGACATTGTTGTGATTCAGTTTGTATTGTGCCCTTGAACTTGTGATAATGGTTTCAAAGCTTCCGCTTACACAAATGAAATTTGTAATAGTTACTTCATCTATTTTAAAATGCATTGTTTAAGTTTTCTTTCAGCTGACAATTCATCAGGTCAATTTTAGCAACCTAAGTTGTCCTGTTATTTAATAACAATTACAATATTGTAATCTATTCTAATATAAAGGTGAAAATATTGTTCGTTTGTTTGTTTGTTTGTTTGAACGAGCTAATCTCCGGGACTACTGGTTGAAATGAAAAAATCGTTTCGTCCGTTAAAGAGCAAGGCTAACCGCGTGGCGCTGCTAGTAATATCATATAATAAATACCGTAAGGATTTTTGTTACAGTTACTAGACAACCAAACCATATTTAATATGTTTTAAGAATTTAAATAATGCAGTCACCTAATCACTCTTTTGTTTCCCAGGGCATTTTTTTATACAGGATGGCCCTGTAAATGGTGGATCAAACGAAAAAAGAAGATAAAGGGGGTCATTCCCGACAAAAAATCTTTATACCACATGACCTTAAATTTACACTACAAAAAGTTAAGGCTGTTATTGATTTTTTGTTATTCAAATGCCTTATCTGGTAATAAATTGTGAAAAAACAATACAAATTAAATATTAAAACATTTTTTTTTATTTTAAATTATTGTCAGAGGTTGAATCTTTATTCCAAAATTACATTTGCTACATTGGGCGTACTAACTTGTGAGTAATTGCAAAGTTTGTAAAAAAAATTAAATTGCAATAAAAATTTATTCCAACTTTAAACCAGTCCTGTCAAAAAAAATGTTCTACTGAAAAGTGACCCTGTATCAAAAAATTATGCATTCTTAATGACAATTCAAATGAGGTATAACACTTACCTAATTTGTACATAACTTATTTTATAAAATTTATTTTTTGACGCCAAGCTCAATTTTGAATAAATTGGTGAGTCACTAAAAAAATCGTAATTTTCACTCTCAACATCGTAGAGTTTTTTGAAATGTTGAAAGAACTAGACTATTTCATCATTCCAACATTTACTATTGGATATTTTATAATATTAGGATAATGTAACTATGTATGTAATTATAAGATATTTTATAATGTTAGGATAATGTAACGATGTATGTAATTATACGATATTGTGTAGGTACTATTAGAATAATGTGGATGGCCCATTGTCTACAGACCCCTCGGCCGGGCTGGCGTGGTATGTGCGCGCCTACTGGGTTCTGTACAACATCACCGTGCCCGTCGCCTTCCTCATCTCGCTCTTCTACTGGGCGGTGCTCAGGCGTAAGTATTATCTTAATATATTAAATAGCATGTCCTAATGACGGTAAAGGAAACGTAGCACTCCAGTGTGCCGAAACTGAACCAATATCCTTACAGTCAGCAATTGAATTAAAGAGATATAATAGATATGATCTTAACTAGCTGACCCGACAGACGTTGTCTTGTCATTATTGGAAAATTGCCATAGTAGCCTATGTGCTATTTTTAAAATCCATTCAGTAGTTTTCACGTGAAAGAGTAACAAACATCCGCACATCCATCCTCACAAACTTTCGCGTTTATAATATTAGTAGGATTTTAAAATCTAGTGTTGGAACTCGTGTACTCCTCCGGAACGGCTTGAATGATTCTCATAAAAAATTATGTGTGTATTCAATAGGTTGTAAAGCATATTTCAACTTTTTATTCTGCAAGTTTCAGGAGATAGGCGAGTGAAATCGCAAGCGCAACTAGTAATATTATAAACTACAAATATTACAAAGAGAAAAGATTTTTTTCATTTGAGAGAATAGTCTCCAAAACTCCTGGGCCGATTTTAACAACGATTACACAAAAAACGAAAAAAAAGTGACAGTTATGTGTATTTTATATAGCGGTGTGTAAGTAGCCGGTGGCACATGAAGGTGGGAGGAGAAAGAGGGCAGCGCATCTGTATAGCCTCTATGCGGGTGCCGGGTATCTATGGGCGACGGTGGTCATGAAAATGGCTCCGACTGCTAGTTTGTCTCCCTACACTAAAAAAAAAAGTTAATTTGTTATGATTTCCAATTTTTATTATTGACGCCAAATGATTTGTGCGAGGATCCACTAATAAACCATAAATAAACACTCCAATACACTCGTTTTGAGTGTATGCGCTCAATTAGCCAAAACCAAAGAGGCTAAGACGCTGACAAGGCCGAATACCTTGATATTATATCAGCACTCGCCTCGGCCAGCCTCACCGGCATTTCGCAACTAATTACCATACGGCACACGACACACTATGAGATGAATGGCTTTATCGTGTAGGTTAACGGCCTACTGGCCAGTACTTTAGTCGTAAATACCTATTATGTACCTGTGAAGAGCTATTATATGTGTAGTAGTGTAGTATGCAGTAACGTATTATATTATTTAACGATTGCCTCTTGGTCTAGTGGTAAGCATGGGTAACCACACACGTGAGGTCCCAGGTTCGAATCCCAGTAAGTTTTATTGGATTTTTCAATTTCTAACAGCGAGGATTCATGAAGTTGTTCTTAAATCCCCTGTGCCTCAGAGAGCACGTTGAGCAGGTCTTAAGCCTGACTTGTCTTTGGTCTTGTTGAATTGCCGTCCCACCGGAAATTGAGAAACAGAGAATAGAGGTGCGTTTGTGTCTGCGCATACTTGTGCGCTATATGTCCTGCGCAGACGTCTCGTCTCTATAGAAATGGGTCACCGTCGAAGTTCCTCTAGGACTACCTTATTATTTTATTGAGCACTTTCTGGAGTCAGTGACAACAGTTTAGGAAGAGGCACTGCGTGCTTGCATGCAGTCAAACCGGGGAGGTACCTCTCGCTTACACGAGACCGGCGTGAAGTGACAGTTGTGTTGTCATGTTTCGTGCGGTGTGTAAGTAGCCGGTGGCCTGTAGAGGTGGGAGGAGAAACAAGGACAGCACATCTGTGTAGTTTCTATACGGATGTCTATGGGCATCGGTAGTCATGAAAATGGTTTCGACTGCTCGTTTACCCCCCGATAGCATAAAAAAAGTGATAGGTAGGCCCATGTTCACATTTCAGAAACAGTCTACCACCCCCGGAGAGGTACCTCGTGAACGTGATTACTCATTCAAATAACCTCACAAACGTAATTTTTTTAATAAAAAGCAATGATACTTGAAAAGTACATATTACAATAAAATACAAAGGAATTTAGTTTTTTTTACATAATCTGAAAATTTCCTAACAAGTAAAGGAAAATTGTCAAATGAAACTTCACCTTTTGACCCACGCTTTTTGTGCAGAACAAATTAATCATACCATAACCACGGACATGGAGTCAAAAGGTGATTTATTCTTTGTAAAACGAAATAAGAATATTTTCCTCTTCATTTTTTGTATTGTAAAAGTTAGTCAACTTACTCAATATTGACAAAAAAATACACAAATTGAAAACTATAAAAATCAAATCAATTTGGAAACAGTGTAAACATTACTATTTTTTTACTCATGACGTCATTGAGCATTGAGCATTATGGTTGAGAGCAGATTACTAACACTATCCAAACTCCATTTCAGCGGGCAAGAGAAACTTCGAGATAAACCCAATTCTTGACATGATGCTGCACGGAGTAAACTCCGGCGTCATGTTCGTGGAGCTGGTCCTCTCGACCCACCCCAGCCGTCTGCTGCACATCATGCAGCCGCTGTACTTCGCCGGAGTCTACATCCTCTTCTCCATCGGATACTACCTGTGCGGAGGATTAGATCCGTAAGTGTTTCTTTCTATCACACGTACATACTCAGTCAGTTGTTGTCCAAACTTAGGTACTATGATTTTTGTTTAAAGTCGTATGAATTTATTATTTAATGGCAAACAAAGACAATTTAAAAACGACAAGCAATGTGGCTACTTATATCTTTAACGAATTCACCTATCCGCGACTTTTATTAAAAATAGCTAGAATTAGTTTTTTAATATAAAATTTAAAATACTGTTGTGAATGTGATATTTATATTGCCGTTTGACAATCATAGTTAATATATCATTTAAAACCTCATAGAACGAAAAACTTCTTTGTGAATGTATCTTGGTTCATAAAAAAAAACTCGCGACTTATTTTTTTAACTTTATTCAGTAAAACTCGTTGTATTCGTTTCCTTAATCGAATGCAAATCTTGTTTGTCCTGATTAAGCTTATTTTGTCATCCATTAATAAAATATTAAGTCATCATATTATCCTCATTATAATAACTGTGTAATAATCACTAGTCGTCCTTCCAGTCATTCGGCTCTATATAACCTCATCACGACTACTATACTGTTAAGCACTTCTAACTACCCCGAACCGAGTTCGTCATCTTTCTGTTTCATATGTATCTGGCCGTCATGACATCACTTTCTATTAATCGAGAATAGAAAGCAAAATAGTTTTCATCCCATCAATTCGAAAAACGCTCATTGGTTCGCCAAAAAATGCGCCTAAAATAAGTGTTTTTGTTAGAAGGGTTTCGCAGGGTAATAATGAAATTTGAATTTGGAACGCTAATGTTGCTTTAAAAATTGCAACCAAAAAGATGAACCACAGACCAAAGAGGCCGGCAAGGCCGGGACAGGATACGACCCCTGAGTAATCTATAATTTTAACAATATCCAATCCGCAAGCCAGCGATAAAGTCCAAAATAATAAATTCAAGTCAAACGTGCGAGCGATCTTCGGTGTCCAATGAAAGAAAGGGTCGTACGAGGTAAGCAGGGTCGGAGTACGTAAAAACAAAGCACTAATCGTCGGGAATCTAAAATAATCACATAAGCACTCAGAACGCATCGGGAAATACGAAACGAGTGAGCAAAAAATAACTGTCAAAAGTATCGAAGTATCAAGTGATAGCTTATCATAAAATTCTCACAGCTTATACAATTCATTACGATGATTTAAATCGACTAGAAATAAATAATTATATTTTTACATACTAAGATGCTTAAGTATTCTTCAAACATTTAATGTAGCGCAAAGGTTTTATTTTTCTTTAAATATTTAACCGATTATTCAACAATTAATCGATTTTGTCATGAAATATATTTTTTTATATTTCTCCGTCTCCACATTGCTAAATGTCCTGATTCTTTGCTATTTTTAGGGTAAAACCCGGATAGTCGCCTCGAGGGGATAGTTGCCTCAGTTTCAAATACTCTATGTTACGCTTGTGGATAGTGTTAGTTTTTGATTACATTCAAAAGTGTCCCCCGCACAGGCCTCAGTGCAGTGTTGCCATATATACAGATTTATCTGTATCTATACAGATTTTTCATCACCAATACAGATTACAGATTTAGCATAACTTTTATACAGATTTTCGTCATTTTCGCTTTCTCACATAATCTTTGATGAAATGATTGAAAATGTATCTCTTTTTAGTGTATAATAATTTAGTCCAGCATGATAACCCACGACACTACAAACCAATTGATGATCTTTATATTGGAGCGAATGTTGCCGTGTTGTCTACTGTTCCTAATTTGAATCCAAATGATGTAGGTATATGTATTTAAACTACGATGTCTAGAATTTTATGTAGAAGGAGCTAAACAAATGAAATCCCGTTACAATTTTGGAAATAACACCACAAAAAGTTTAAACTTTCTCAATCCCATTATTGTTAAACGGCGCAGTATACCATCATTGACTCACATTGCACAGGCTTTTCCTAATATAATCGGACAAGAACATTTTCAAACATTGGACAATGAGTGGCGACAATTGAGAATGAATGACGACCTTCTAGAATCAAGCGCAGACGATACAGAATTGTTTTGGCAACAAGTCAATTGTGCACAAGACTTAGATGGACAATCATTATATCCAACTCTTCTGCAATTTGTTACTGCTTTACTAAGTCTCCCTCATTCCAGTGCCGCGGTGGAAAGAATATTTTCCGCAGTGCCTAAATTTAATTAAAACATAAACAAGAGGCACTGAAACGATTGGGGGACTTCTTTTAAGGATTCTTAGTGATGAACCCTGTTATAAGCTCCAAGTTGAAAAAAAAATGATTGTTAAAATGACTAAAAATATGTACAAAAATAATATATATTGTTTTCTTGAACATATTTTATTACTGCTTTACAGATTTTATACAGATTTTAGCGTTTTGTGTTCATACAGATTTTGTACAGATTTTTCGATCTGGCGTGTGGCAACACTGCCTCAGTGCCACATAAGCCGTTAAAGTAGACGCATGTGTATTGTCTGTGTGAACGAAAATCTTCCGCGGTGACACGTTGACGAGCGTCAGAATGAAATTAGTGATTGTTCTATGTTAAATAATTTTATTACTGATTACAATTAAAGTAAAATTTTTGTTTCTTTGCATGCACTTGGGCTTAAATTGCACTGTTTATTACGTTTTTCTGCTAAATAGTTCTTATTTATTTAGTAAATAAAAAGGGCAAGTATCCGTATCAAAAAGGATAGTTGCTCCACTTTTTTTTGCGGATAGTTGCCCTGGCAACTAAGGGCAACTATCCGTAAGCATAACCTTTAACGAGAAAAGACAGATTTTTCTTGGTGGTTTTGGTTTTACTTTACTAATTTTACTTTAGTAAAAGGTAGTGTCACACTGCATGCTTGAATGTAGCCGCATTGGGCCGGCACGACCGGGGAGGTACCGCTCGCTTACGTGAGTCCGGCGTAAAGTGTCTGTGTGTCTGTGCAGTCGCGTTTCGTGCGGTGTGTAAGTAGCCGGTGGCCCATTGGAGGTGGGGGAAGAAAGGAGCGCAACGCATCCGTATAGCCTCTATACAGGCGTCGGTAATTATGAAAATGGCTTCGACTGCTCGTTTGCTCCCCTATTACAATAGAAAAAAATATCTTAAATAAAATAAACACTTACTCAACAGTAAAATATTTTTGTTGTAATTATAAATTTATAGTTTAAGTTTAATTATTACTTAGTAAAAGACTAATTTAATAAAGAATTAATAAAGAAAATTTGCTTAATAAAAAAAATATAATCTGTTTTTATTATTTAATACAGTTAATAATAAAAACAGATTATTCAAATTATACAAGTTATTTTTTATTTGAAAAGCCCATAGCCAAGCATCTATTCTCATATGAGGCAAGTATCCCCCGAAGTAATTTTAAATTTAGGCTACTATCCGCCATAGTAGGCAACTATCCCATTCTTTAGAGTCCAGTAAAACAGGATTTACTCAAAATTCATAATATTTACATGTAAAAAAATAGTCTACTATGGAAGACTAATAAACTATCTATATGTATATAATTAGAATAAAAAAATAACTATTACCCATTTTCAATAAAAGAGCATTTTTTAAAAGTGCGGCAACTATCCGGGTTTTACCCTATATGAAAAAATAGGACCAATTTTTGAGACTACATCTTAACTTCTTACATTTGGGCCCACTAAGTTCAGCCTCCTTTAACTTTCAATAATTGCTCAAATGTAGGTAAATATAAAATTCTAATTGCGATAAGTACATAATTTTATTATATCTACTAAAAGTAAAATGTATTTTAATAATAAACACGATTTATTTTTTCATAGATAGGGATGAAAAGTCCCGCGGTCGCAAAATATTTTTATCCTCGGGCGGCGTACATTGAATCCCTCGCTACACTCAGGATTCTACTGTAGAATCCTTAGTTCCGCTCTGGTTTCAAAATAGCGCCCTCGCCTTAAAAATACTATTTTACTCACTTGTGATATAATCTACTATTTAAAAAACGATAACGAAACAATTACACGGAAGGATAATAAAAAGACTTGCGGTATGGCGAAATTGGCATGACAACAAAATAAAAAACGTATAGTGTTTGTAAGTACATAAGGGAATATATTTAAGGGCATGAATGAAACGTGTTGGCCTTGTGTCAATATTGTAGCACCAAGTTGGACGATTAGCATAGTGCATGGAGGGAAATAGCCGCAGTGAGACAGGAAGGTAATTACTGGGTCCACCTGTTTGACCACTACTACTGTAGTTGAAGCAAAAAAACGCATTCGATCGTTGTTTGTGAAATAATAAACCAACGTTTTCATAACACAGCAATAATAACGGAAAGGTTAGCTCGTTATTGTTAGAGGTGCTGGAGTAAATCAAGTATTGCCGGCAGATCGGCACGTCTGGGGAAGTACTTTTCATTTGCATAACGCGCTGTCTGTGATAGTACGGATGTTCCAAAGCGTAAAATTTAACAAATGGGAGAAGTAGCTCTATTGCTGGATAGCAATCGTTTCAGCACAACACGACCAGGGAAGTACCTTTCGCTCGTATAATATCGACGTGTAGTCTGTGAGAGTTCGAATGTTCTAAAGTGTGAGGCAGTTTTTATTACGCGGGGAAGCACGTGTTTTAGGCAAAGAAAAGTTTTCCTTTCTTTGCCCAAAACACGTGCTACAATGCATATATTTTTTTAACTTAATAACTTAATAACCTCAACTTGTACGCAGTGTAGAAAAGTAAATATTCACCATTAGATGAGTCGAATGTTATTATGCCCCATGTGCAATAAAAAAATATAAAGAGATCTTATATATCTAGAAGAATATTTTGAATATATAAGATAGAGAGGTGTGGAAAAAGAACAAAACTTTACGTCCGTTCGCGCTTGACGTTTGCGACCCCGGCGTGGTACCACCTCCTCGCCGCCTCCACCAAGCGCAGCCTCCGCGTGGCGCAGTCGAAGGCACTGCACATTGTGGTGGACGCGAACCGCTACGTCAGGAACGATGTAATCGCCCGGGACTTGAAAATAGAGGACTTGGACTCTTTCATTGCCGGACAGACCAAGCGGCTGTTTGATAAGGCCGACCACTCTACGCATGACACCTTGCGCCAGCTGGCCCCCTACCATAGGAGGCCCCCAGACCGCTACGCGTTTCCACGAGATTCCACCCTGACGCCAACATGATACCAGGTACATGTCGCTCCCCCTGCCACCAATTTTCAGCAACTCCGGACGCCTCTCTCTTTTTCTTTGCTCCCCCCAACGCCCGACGCGAACTACGGCCTGTAGCAGGCCCAGTACGCGCCACCGGCGAATCCAATTTTTGCCGCCCCCTCCAAGCTTTGCCGCCTCACTCTCAGCTAGTGTCGCCGCCCAGGTAAGGAGCGATAATTTCTCTTCCCTTTTTCTTCTTTCTTTTATGCAGCCTCACATACACAATGGTCCCCCAGTGGTTGACCTTGTGCATGCAGTAGCCAGGTTCAGCCATCCAGCCTCCCCGAGTTCAAAAACCCGGAAACCAGCCGTCCAGCTGTGCCACCCATCGCCTCCATGCTTGTGCCGCCTCAAGCATGGGCCTTGCAGTAATACACCAGCCTCCAGCAAAAGTCCCTGGTTAGCCCCCCGGCCTTGGCCCGTAAGGACCACGGTCCGGACCTTCGGGCAACAGGACCCCGCCGCCTCCAGCGGTTGTTCAATCGCCGTCGAATTAAAACCGTCAGTCGTCAACTCCCACCTCGCTCCCCTGCTACCCTTTCCTTTTCGATCCAAGCCCCGGTCGTGGGGTTCCCCTCCGCCCTGGGGCCTTTTGATTAGTAGTATTGGGTAAGCAGTGAAGTCCTCCCCGACATCCTGGAACCCGACTGCGCTCCCTGGTCGCTGGCGACCCCCTGCCGGGCCTTCGCCGGGTCAACCGGCGATCCCACCTGGTAGGGGCCGACCGCCCGGACCGCGTCGGCGGAAAGTCTGTCGGAGGGACCACTGTAAAGTGAACGCTACTATTATATTTATTACAAGTGAGCCGGTTGTTAAAACCAAGATAATTTTGACGCCAAAGACCACATGAAAGTGGCAACGATGACCGCCCCGTATTCACGGGGTGAGACCAGGCCGCCGCAGGTAGGGGGCTCAAAGCCCCGAAACTGCATCCTCGACTCCCCCTGCGGGGAGTGTGAGAAGACCACCACAGCAAAAGAACAAAGAGCCCTTTGCCCAGCCGTGGGACACACCAGGCTGACAATAATAATAATAACAATAATAAATAATATTTTTATAAAAACAACAAAAAAATTTAAAAGTTATTTCTAGCTGTTGCATGTTGGTACAAATAAAGTAAGTCTGGTGACAGTATATGATCCATCTTATTTTAAAAGATAACCTTCAAATTGTGATTGTCAGGTTCGATACTCGGCTGGAGTTCACTCCTTAGGAACGAACTAGATTTTGAAGTTAAGAATGTATGTATGTATGTATGTATGTCAGGACGTAAGCTAGCTATTCGGTGGCTTGATCGTTTTTTCACAAAATTTTCCTTGTCATGTTTGTTAGCACTTCCCTGGCCGTACCTGCCCATTTCGCCTGCACGCATGCTTTGAGCGTGGCACTACCTCTTTCTAAAGTAACCGTACTATAATTCTCATATTAATATACGAAGCTTAACTTAAGACTTGTGGGAAACGTATTTCTAATCTCCGCGCAATGCCTTTCAATTAAAATATTAGAACGAGTCTCGCCAAGTTGTAAGGACTAAGGACTTCCACTTTTTAAACTTCAACTACTATTTCCCAACTCGCGAGTGGAACGGATACTCGTTGACGTATGAATCATGTGATTGGAAACATATCCGTGGACCTTAACTATGTTTTATCGACCTATATCTAGTACATCAACCTGGCCCATGGAGGTAGGAAAAAGAGGACAAAGGTCAACGTATATGTATAATCTCTGTTCGGATGTCTATATGGCTCCGATTGCTCATTTGTCCCCTTATACTATAAAAAAAAACAACATGTATATAGTAAAACTATTTTGGTACACCTTGTTTTGTTCTGTAATTAATGGTTTGCAAAATATGGTATATGGTATAGTAGATATGACAGAATGAGCATAGATGAAGTATACCACCAATCGTCGTATTATCG
This sequence comes from Calycopis cecrops, assembly GCA_001625245.1. Classification (NCBI taxonomy): domain Eukaryota; kingdom Metazoa; phylum Arthropoda; class Insecta; order Lepidoptera; family Lycaenidae; genus Calycopis; species Calycopis cecrops. The sequence continues at coordinate 40,640 of LUGF01010155.1, forward strand.
TTAGTACAGGGATTACGTTATAAGATAGGCATCATCTGTCAAACCCTGTGTGTCCTACTTCCACTATTTCACTATAATATATGAATACGCAACACAACAAAGATATATTATATTTAAAATGAATATGTCACTTATGTGAGGGTTATTTGTAAGACCATGCATAAAAAAAAATTGAAATCGAATTTATTTTTATTCAAATTAACATTCATAAAATTTCCTTATTAAAGTTTCATTGTACCCTATTACATAGTATTTTGTGTCTGGCTGTCTGATTGTAGGATATTATTTTTATAGACAGTAAACTTCGATACTCAGCAAATATAATAACCAAATATTATATCAGAAGATATTCCTATATTTAATGTTTAAACATTATCTTAAGTACATACTATATCGTATTATTAATATATGTATTACTTCACGGAAACGGCTATAAAGATTGGCATATAATTCGGTATAGGTTCAAAATTCCTTAAGTCTATATGTGCATATACCTACACATACAAAGGTATGTTCTTCCTTATAAACTACGTGGACTATCTATAATGTGAAGGTTAAACGACGGTTTTAAATGATACATACAAAAGCTTTAAATATTTTCTTTTATGTCATAGGGGGCAAACGAACAGATAGTGACTACCGCCGTCCATAGACATCCGCCAAACTAGGTGTCTAGGATCGGAAATACCGAGGGAGGGAGCTAGTTCCATAGTACTAGGTACTACTATATCTATCAATTAATATTTTGTACCTGCATGAAATATGATTCACCCATCTCAACGGCGAGGCGACAATCATGTTCGCTTACTAAACATCTGATGGATTTCTTTCAAGAAGTGCAAACTTTAATGACAGAGCTAAACCGTTTAGTTTATTGGTGAAGTTCTGTGAAAGATATTTAGAGGACGTGCTAAGAAATATCACTGCTGCCTCGTATTTAACTGGCAAGCACACTCAACGTTTGGACATTTTAGTCGAAACAAAGTGTTTTGAAAGAAGACGTCGGAGTCAGGAAGTTGGTAGTGCTCCACACTGATTTGGAGAGCATGTGAAGGCGTTGTTCCTGCACCTAAAACTTTTGGGTCTTATGCCCGATCGGTACAGCCTAAAGAATTGATGCAAGTTAAATTGTGTTTGTAAGTCGAGCAATATTACATCCATATTACTATTATAAATGCGAAAGTGTGATTTTTTGTTTGTTTGTTTCTTTGTCCTTCTTTCACATCAAATCGGATCAACGGATCTATATGATATTGAGTATGGGGATAGTCCAAGGACTGAAGAGTGCCGTAGGACCGAAATATGTACGATTTGTTTTTCTACCGCGCGAGCAAAGCCGTATGTAACAGCTAGTTTATTATTACTCATAAAGATGTGTATTTGTGTATAATATTCTGGCTGGTCTCTTTCAAGATCCTAGGCCAGGAACAATTATAAAAACTCCTACTTTTATAATTTTCAACTATAGGATGGTTCAGATAATAAGATAAAGATAATGGATGGTTAAGATAAATATCGGTCTCTAGACCATGCCAACATATTAAATAATAAAGACATAATCTTCCAAAGTAACGACAGTGTAAATAATTTAGACAAATATATTAAAGCCCCGTGCACACATTTACTCTGGTCCACACATCGACTTAACATTCATGTACAATGTGTGCACAAACAATATATTTGGACAGTCAACACCGCGGTACGTTACTAGATGGTAAAGTCCCTTTATAGTTTATCTAATAGGTATAATTTGTATACTAAAATTATTGAACCTTAATCACGCAAGTACAACCAAAAGAATTTGACTAAAATTATTGTGCACATATACAAATTACGATGATTAAGGTACTTTGTGTCCTGAATAGTGAATGAATCATGTAGTATTTTATAATGTCTTTGTATTTATATATCATTAAAAAGATAATGAAAAGATGTTTGCCTCTCATGATTCTGAACGGTGCAGTGCGCAAATGACGTGAGTGACATTAGCGCGTTAAAGCGTTACAGCGCGTTCACGACCACAGAGCGGTGTGAATTGCGGCGCGGTGAGCGGATCGTCTGTCTCTCTCTCTCACTCGCGCGTCGAGTATCGAGTGAAAGAGAGACAGACGATCCGCTCACCGCGCCGCAATTCGCACCGATGTGGTCGTGAACGCGCTGTTACGCCGGTTTTACGCTCGACTTTTCGACCGCTATTTTACACAACAAGGTACAAGGCGTCCAGTTCTTAAGTACTTATGTGTAGTAGGTACAAGTATGAAGCTAGTACCAGTTCATACACATTCATACATACTGTAGGAATATTTGTAGTATTTGTACACAACGACGGACGCGTCGGTATTGAATATATCGTTTTGTGCAATAAAGAAATCATTTCCGAACTCAATCGAGTGCACTGACCAAGAAATACTTTGCAATAGCTAGTTTACGCACTTTTATTGGGATGCATCTCTCACATCTACGAAAGAGACAGCAGTCGATCCCAAATTATTAGTCTCCCCGTCCGATAAGAGCTTATAGTTATTATCAGATACAGATGTATTGAGTTTATCTTCGCTACAACAGCATATTAATCACTCAAATATATATAGACAAGAGTTAATATATTAACTTTTATATACTGTGAAATAGATTAGTAAGAGGTATTGCGACACTGCATGCTTGCATACAGCCGAATTGGCCCGGCACGACTGGAGAGGTATCTCTCGCTTAGACTAGACCAGCGTAAAGTGACAGCTGTGCTGTCGCGTTTCGTGTGGTGTGTAAGTATGGCCCATGGAGGTGGGAGGAGAAAGAAGGGCAGCGCATCTACATACATATATTAGATATTCATTTAGAAGGTATGAGGATAGCGAGTAGAGCAAGAAGTACTATTTCAAATTTTAATATTAAATTTTAAATATTCCTTCATTAAATTTCATCATTAAATGTATTATTATTATTTTAATTTATTAAAATTAATTAAGAATATACTTTATATGCTTTGTTAAAATAAAATAAATTAATAAATGTACATTTTTACATAAAATCGAAATTCGCGGAAAAAACTGCGGGGCTGCTTATTTGTTAGTAATTTTTGAGAAATAAATTATATTTTATTTATTATTTATAATGATAGCAGGTACTATACTAATGTACAGGAATCAGGATGTAACGAAGAATTACTTTATCATATAAATTATACGGACGTATTAAAGGCGTCTAGATTTACATCTACGGCTATTATAATTATAAAAAAGAACTACAAAAACGACGGCGTGGAAAATTGATAATTTTTATAAATTGGAATTCATCTAGGTACATACTCAATGTCAAGCTTTGGAATTTATTCGAACTGAGCCTTACATGAAGGATTTTAATTTGATTCAAGGTGATCTATCACTATATAATCGACTATGAAAAAAATCACATCCTTGAGGAGGTGTTCCATCTATGTCTTATAGTATAGTAGACGGATGTCTTATAGTATAGTATAGTATATATATGTAGTATAGTAGATAGGGTAAACATGAAGATGGATCCTTTAGGTGACTATTGAGGACCAATGACACCCACATAACCTGTGGTTATACAGATGCTCCTCAATTTTACCTTTCTCCGACTCTCACAAATGTGGCAGTCAGGGATCTACCTCCCGAGTCCCGGGTCGTGCCGGCTCAATTCGATTACAAAGCAAAGGCACTACGCGACACCATATCAGTTTTCAGGAAGAGCCACAGTGATATACGGACCATGAAGGTTAGACTCTCGCATTTCACGGAATATGGAGAAAAAATATATTAAGAGAAACACAGAATATTTAGACAAAAATTATCGGAGTAAAATACGAATGGCTTTTTCATTTCCTCCGTTTGTCTCGGATGATATCGGAAAAGCAAATGTTGATCATCAGAGATGGAGAATGACGTAGGGAAGAAAGTACTTTTGAATGCGCTCATACTATATGTACTATGCGTATAACTCAAACTATACTGCGTCTTTGGCTAGTCCCCAATCTCCATACAGATACATATAGTATTAGTAAGAGGTAGTGCCACGCTGTATGCTTGCATGCAGCCGAATTGGGCCGGCACGACCGGGGAGGTACCTCTCGCTTACACGAGACCGGCGTGAAGTGACAGCTGTGCTGTTGCGTTTCGTGCGGTGTGTAAGTAGCCGGTGGCCCATGGAGGTAGGAGGAGAAAGGGGGGCAGCGCATCTGTATAGTCTCTATGCAGATGTCTATGGGCGTCGGTAGTCATGAAAATGGCTACAACTGCTCGTTTGCCCCCCTATAGCATAAAAAAAAATATATATAGTAACAATAGCGTAAGTTCTGCTAAAAAATCTATTATTGCTATACAGGTGAATGCGTGAACCCAACCCTAAATCTTAAAGCGAGTAAAGTTGTATATAATTAACTGTTTAAACTGCTAACTGCTCAACAGAAATTTGCAAGTTTTTGCTGAGCAGTTAGAACGCCATGACATCTTAAACCTAAAACCCATTGTATGTCACCCTATGTAGGTACAAGGTGTTTGCCTATTCAATGTTTACTTCATACTTTTGGCTGTAAATATCAGACCTTGTGGGCATTTGCGTCAACACGTGAGGTTTGCTATTCGTGTATTAGATATACCTATTCTGCGCATGCGTCATTATTTGCTCTACCCGACAATACCTATAAGTTTTTTATTCGCTGCAAAAAGAAAACGTGAAATACTGACTACATCATGGATAAAAGTACCTCCTTACGTACTTTACAGAAATAAAACAATAAATAGGATAATAATAATAACTTAAATCAGTGGGTATTTTCGGCAAAAAGACCTCTTTTAGGTAATAACTCGTCTAGCTTTGGGGATTGATATCATTAAAACAAATAATTATCAATATTTAGCAACATCATCTTTCAGCGACATGCCAAATACAGATACAGAACACACAAAAATACTTTAAAGATAGACACATGGAGGATCCATGTGTACATGTATATATATATACATATATATAAAGTGTAAATAATGAAAAATTAAATATTTTAACACAACTATTATTTTTATTGTTGTATTTAATAATTAGCTTTCCAAAAATGGCTTCTCTAGTGGCAGTTATTAAAATTATAACTTCCATATGGCTAACATTTTTGGAGTTACTTAACCTTAACATGAAGAAACTATGAGAAGGTTAGAGTTAACTTATGCAATTACTAGTAATTAATTATACAATAAAATATAAGAGATGTTATTCGACTCCTGTAACCTCAGCGACGACCCTGGTGATAAAGAATCTCACTCGTTACAGACGGTTAACAATGGGGCAACACTAAAAGTTTTGCACTTCTAGCTTCGGATATATTTGAATTTCGAATGTTATATATTTTTAAAAGTTGCAACCTTCTTAGTAATAAAAAAAACAATTGGCGGGAAATAATTTGTCAATTGTTTTTTATCACACATAAAAGTTCTACGTACGCAACGAAAATGGAATTATGTCGAAAAGATTTTGGAGCGATGATGTTTTATGATTTTAAAAGCTCTCTCTCTCCGCAAGACTATGGCGCTCGTCTTCAAAATGCTTATGGCAGAGAAGCACCTTGTTTGAGCACCGTGAGACGATGGTTTGCTGAATTTGAGAGAGTTCGAGTTTCTTTACATGACGAATTTCGTGAAGGGCGGCCTTCAACTGTCATCAACGAAAATAATGTGGCTACTGTTAAGCGGCTAATTGAAGAAAACCCGCGGATTACCTATGAGACAATCCGAGGACTATTGGGGATTGGTATGAGCCAAATTCAGAAAAAGTTACACAAAGAATTGAAAGTTAGGAAATTTTGTTGTCGTTGGATCCGTCATGAACTGACAGCGGAGCAAAAGCGGATCACGGATGGAATGGTGCTCACAGATGCTACTGAAGTACGACCACGGACATTCTAATGCAGTTTATGACATTGTCACAGGAGACGAAACGTGGATTTATTGTTTTTAACCCGAAGAAAAACAGCAATCTTGTGTTTGAAAACGAGATCAGGCCGACAAAAGTAAGGCAGGCTAGAAACGTTGGTAAAAAAATGATCGCGTTTTTTTTCTCAGCTACGGGTCCCATTTGTACAATTCCACTTGAAGATCAAAAGATTGCTTACTCCGAAGTGAATACCGAGTGGTATTCTACCATTTGTTTACCCAGGGTGTTAGAAAAAGTTCGCAAAAGACGACCCAAAAGCCGCATTCTCCTACATCATGACAAAACTTCTTCACACACGGCCAACAAAACAAAGTTATTTTTAGCCGCCGAAAAAGTACAACTCGTCACTCATCCTGCGCATAGCCCCGACCTAGCACCCTGTGATTTCTGGATTTTCCCCAAAAGCAAAGATTTGATGAGAGGTTTCACTTTTACCAATTCCTAAGAGGCAGTGATAGCGTTCAATCAACACGTAGAAATGCCTTCAGATCTGTGGTCCTCCTGTTTTAAAAAATGGTTCGATCGCATGAAAAAATGTTTAAAATGTAAAGGAGAGTATTTTGAAAAGCAATAAACATAAAATGTTGATTATAACATGTTGTTTTTTTAAGTTACGCAAAACTTATAGTGTGACCTACGTATGCTAAATTCATATCTAAACGTGAAGTCAAATAATACACCGAAGCTGTTGCGAAATGGGTGTGATTTTTATAGTTTCGATTTTATATTATTACTAGCTACGCTCCGCGGTTTCACCCGCATAAATTTCGATGCCGTGGAAAATTGAAAATCATCCCATGGCATCCCATAGCAACATATTTTCGGGATATAAACTATCCTATGTGTTAATCCAAGTTACTCTCTATGTGTGTGCCAAATGTCATGAAAATCGGTTAAGCAGTTTTTGCGTGAAGGAGTAACAAACAAACAAACATACAAACTTTCGCATTTATAATATTATTAGGATAGGATTAGGGAAATATGTTTACGTATGATACCCAGGTGAACTGTGTCGGGCTCGACACTTAGGGGTGCAATACTGACCTCGGAGAAGAGCTTCTCCTCCTTCGGGACTGCCCGGCT
>LUGF01010155.1:55083-66589 GCA_001625245.1 Calycopis cecrops
ATTTTAGTCAGAATGAAATAACAGTACGAATGAAAACCCTATTAAGAAACTAATATAACTCTAAATGTATACAATAAATATTTCAATGGATATAGTAGTATAAGTATAATAACAAAACCGTCAAGAGAATTTAATTAAAACAAGTTGAAGACGCTTATAAAACTGTCGAAGCTCAATGATTACAAAAGTCAATAAAAAGGAAGGCCTTTCACTATTATCATCACACGACACATATCATTAAGACGTCTTCTGATAAGTCGGTCAATAACGTATCTCAGTGTTCACTTTTTGTGAACAAGCCAGCGAATGTGATCGCCATTAAATTTTATGGGGCTATGCGGATTTAATTGTTTGACCTACTAATCAGTACCTTGAGTATATGTACTGTTATCACTGCTTACTGAGTTCTGTTCTTCTTCTCAAATGTCTGTCTGTTTATTCTTGTTAAATCTTCACATATGGGTTATGAAGCTGCACATCCCTTGTCGTTTGGACCGGTCCGTTTGTGTGTTGTGTGTGACCCAGATAGAGCGATACAGGCAAACAATAATAGCCACAAAATGTCAAGTGCAAGCATTCTAAGATCTATAGTCGTCGCCACGACTCAAGTCCGTCGAAAAAACATGGGAACTATAATAATATAATAATTTTTGGCGGTTGGCAATGATCTTAAAAAAGGATATTGTGTCTTTTAGGAAAGGATATGAACGGTAAATATTTATACTTAGCGAATTGTTGCGTAAAGTGGCACAAAGTATATTAATGAATTCCTAAATGTTAATAAGTTATGGAATCTAATGTTATTACTCTACTTATTAAATTTATAGCTAGATGAATAAATGATGAATAAATAATGAACAAGATTCATCTAGTTATATATTATAGTTAAATAAGTTAGATGAATCGCTGATAGATTCATCTTCATCTAGCAATGTGAAGCAACACCGCGGCTCCTCGACTTTAACGATAGATATTAAATTACAAAACTTTTACAAAAAATTTTTCCTAATCCGTGTATGCCTGAAAAGTAGTAGTAGTGATCACAGGAGAATATTCTTGCTCGAATAGTGCTGTGAAGTGTTTAACGCGTTAAGACTTAAGCAAAAATGAAAACAACAGAAAGAGATAACCTTTTAAAAAGTTCATTAACGATCTTCAACGACAATCAAAAAATAAAATTGCCTGTAAGTTATATTTGTGTAATTTTTATTGAGGGACACAAAAAGTAAATAGTTTTTAAGGTCTATAATATATGTATGTACGTAGCGTAGTTGTATAGTTTTGTTAGTTACCTGTATGTGATATCTATATCTGATTTATCTTCCATGTAAATAAGTGTAGTTACTGTGATTTTTCTTTATCTTAAGTGTAAAATTTTGTATATACTTTAAATACCTACTGTAAATCTTGTTTTATATTATAACAAAAATAAAAAGACTATTGGAATTTGGAATTATAAAGTGTTTTTATTTTTATTGTATTTTGGTGCATGCATGCATAATTTTGAAACAAATATATTGTTTGATGGTAATTAAGTATCGGCAAACGCCTCCAGATATCGGCATGACACTCAAATTGCATTCAAAAAGGCTTAGCATTTATTTATCCGATTACCTCTCAACAACCGCCCGAAACGAGAAAGCATAGCGCTACTTGTCATTAGTAAATACTCTCTGGTAGTGCTTAACCGATTTTCCCTATATACTTTTTATAATATAAGAATGCAGACGAGCAGTCGGTTTTTAGCACACTGCATGCTTGCATGCAGTGGAATTGGGCCGGCACGACCGGGGAGGTACCTCTCGTTTACACGAGACCGGCGTAAAGTGACAGCTATGCTGTCGCGTTTCGTGCGCTGTGTAAGTAGCCGGTGGCCCATGGAGGTGGGAAGAGAAAGGAGGGCAGCGCATCTGTATAGCATCTACACGGATGTTTGTAGGCGTCGGTAGTCGTGAAAATGGCTCCGGCTGCTCGTTTGCCCTCCTATACCATATAAAAAAAATAAAAAAGATATAGGTTATGCAGTCGAGAATCTCTTCTTCCTTCTCCTAAATAGGCCACCGAAAACTCGATCACTGTACGAAATGCGATGAAGAAGTTGGCTTTTAAGGTAATTTATTTCGCTTGTAATGCAGGAATGGCGTCCCTTTATCTATTGATCTCAACATAACAACGCACTAATCCTTGTCACTATTATTATATCTAACAAACACAAAAGATAAGACTCAGATATTATCTATGAAAACAGCATGCTATCGCTTAGAATCACTTATATTGTCATACATAGCTCATGCTATTGTTCCATTGCTACCAAATTGAGTACGACCAGAAAGGTAACTCTTGAACTGCTCTTGAGCATACGGTATTGCCACAAAGTGACAGCAAAGCTGTCACGGTGGTTTGAGTATCCGATGGCCCATTGGCATTTAAGGCAGAAGGAGAGCAAACGGCTGCTTAATCTCTCAGATTATAAACAGTCTATGCACGTGTTTACGGGCGCCAGTAGTCAACAGTCGGCTCCGACTGCTCGTTAGCTACCTTACTCTATAAAAATACACTGAATAGAAGACCTTCACGGTCCATAGACTAAATACTTTTTATTTAGTCTATGTACTTTTTTATTTAGTCTATGAGTCTATCATAGACTTAATAAATACTTTTTATTTAGTCTATGGAGTCTATGTTCACGGTCGACATAGTTTAGATAACAGCAATACTTCTTTTAATACGTTTGCTATGTGTAACTTAAGGAGAATGTTACATTTGTCTTTTCTAATGCCGATTAGATATTTATCGCAAACTATGTTGTAGAGGCGTTACCTGATTAAATAATGACGTCATCGTCAACCTTCATCCTTCCGCTGGTGCATGTTTTCTGTGCTAACTGTCTTTGCTATGGACTGGCTGCGGATAGTTATGGTCCCATTGTAATAATCCTTGTAAGAAGTAGAGCCAACCAGCCAGAGAGTGTAACCGGCCCAGCACGCCCAGGTAAGTACCCCTCGCTCTCATGGTACCATGATAAAAAGGAAGTTGAGCTGTCGAGTTTGTTGTGTGCTTGTGTGTATCTAGTGGGGAATGTGGTAACCATGCGGACACAAATGAACAGCTTATTTAAAATAAAAATCACTACAGCTTACTTCTTTCTCCTACTCCTTGGTTAGTTGGTCGGTATGGACTATTGATTTTACGAAATGGGTTGGGTTCTATATCCAAATGCGACAGCCCCAGAACATCCATCCTAGCAATAATTTTAATTTGTCTAACTATTTATTTTTCTCAGGCGTATATTTCTAAAACGGGCCTGTGTATTATTTTTTTTATTTTAAACAACGAAAAGTAAAATTTTCAATGGGTAATTTTATTGACCAAAGAACTTGTATCAATTTTAGTTAGTGGAACGAATACTTATGGACAAACTACCCAGGTTATTCTTGTGCGGATACGTCGAAAATATTGCGGAAGGTGATCAAACTAATGCACAATAAAACGTTAGTTCACATGGTACAACAAGTTGAAGACGAACTGCTGTCTGGACGACGACTATCAGCGTCGACCTACAAGAGCCGAGTCCATAAAATCAAAGATTTAGTGCTTGAAAATAGTCGATTAACAATTAAAAACCTAGCTGATAGTGTTAGAAAATAGTTTGACTTAGCCCCAACCATTTAGAAGGATATTCTGCATCTCAAACGCAACAAAACTAGATTGGTGTCTTGTCATAACTTTGAAGGGTGCATCGCAAGCGCTAAATCGCGCGATTGCGATACCGCGACTGGACGCGACGAGTCGCTAAGGGTCAATTCACACCAAAAGCGCGGCGAAGCGCAGCGAAACGGAGCGCAGTTTATGTGTCATATGAATTTCAACTTTATTTTCATTACTATAATACTTATTATCGAATTTTCGCGATTTCTGGAGCATTCCAGCGACTTCTCGCGCATTCCAGCGACTTCGCGAGAATCCGCGCGTCTCGTTCGAGTTTCTCTTGCGATAATAAGTATTATAGAAATTTTTATAAAGTTGAAATTCATATGACACATAAATTGTGCTCCGTTTCGCTGCCCGTCGCCGCTCTTTTGGTGTGATTTGACCCTTAATCGACATGCAGCATCGATGCAGTCGCAAAATCGCCGATCGCCGCTGCTAAAAGCAGCGAGTGTGCTGTGCTGAAATATTCAAACGTAAATGAATGTAGCCTAACATAAAAATTTTAATTGACGAAATAGATTTTCATGATATAGTCAGTTTTTTGCCTCCGGAGGCACCCGCATGGTCATGACCATGAGTGATCCATCCGGTACTTCACGATCTTGATACGTATCAATTACATAATGACATTATATTAATTCTTATTACTTTTTATCGTCGGCTACGTGCTGATATGGAAGGTTTTATCGTCATTAAATTTATTTACAATAAACTCTGATATGACGATACGAGGTCGCAAAAAATTAACATGACGTCACAATATTATTTACGAAAGGTATTCCCCACGTGGAATTTTTAATGTAAATACTGTTTAATTTTGTAGTGATACGTAAGCCGTTAAGAATTCAAATGGATCTAGAATATTTTGTAGAATTCAATTGTATGTGGCTTAGTGAAATCTAAATTACCTACCTAAATTTATATAAATATATTGCCATTTAGGTTATTATATTACTGATCAATAAATTAATATAATAATATAATATCTGTGGACTTTGCCCGCTAAGTCTTTTTTCTCGCTGGATACATTTACGCATACCGGGTTACCAACAGTACTATTTTATATTGTAGGTATTGTACTATATTACACATATTACTAATCAATAAATTAATATAATATTATAATATCTGTGGACTTTGGACTTTGCCCACCAAGTCTTTTTTCTCGCTGGATACATTTACGCATACCGGGTTACCAACAGTACTATTTTATATAGTAGGTATTGTACTATATTACAGGTCTATATACTGTTGAAGAAATATATAGTACGCAAAATACTATATTTTCAAGACTGAAATATTTATATTGCAAATAGCGAAAAATCGTGTTTATTTTAGTTGAACCTGCCCCGTCTACGCATACTAAACCTAGTAATATGGCCTACATTTACGTAGTACTCGTCAACTCGTCGTCATTTGACTGCAGTATACTATATTTTTAATGCATATTTAGAAAAATACTATATTTTGTTGGCAACCCTAGCATACGCCCAAACCGGGCCAATCAATCTATGTGGGTCTCCAGAACCGAAGACCGGTCCCCCTATCCACTAAACCCTGGTGGTGTGTCCACTCGTCCGGCAGCGGATGAGCCACGGGATAGCGGTAGCACACGACCGGGTTATACCAGCGGGCGGTTGTCAAAAAGAAATGGTAGTATACTACTTTTTTTTGTTTGTTTCTGGTCCCGACTATGATCCAAAAATCCCGATATTTTTAAGTCTTGTCCGCACCACAAATGTGGCAGCATGGTGCTGGCTCCAGTCGTACCACCACACACAGGTAACGGCCAAAGGAAATGAAAGCAAATTATATATTATATACATATTTACGGGTTTTTATAATAGAAATACATTTATTACATAGATGATTCATCATCATTTATGACCTTGGCGCCTGGCGGGATTTGAACCCCCGACCTCTGGCGTAACATGCCATTCATCCCAGCTATGTTCCACAGCGCCAAATTTACACAGTGTGCGAATTCAAACAAATGAACTGTAAGGCTGTCTTCACACGCTATTGAGGCGACGACGGCAGTGTTTTTGGTCACCGTGCACGTGGCCCAGACTCTCGCCGCGCGCCGCCGCGTCGCGGCTTTGTGTATAAGCCTTTACATAAATCAATTAACACACTGGCAATTAACATAACAACAACAAACAACATTTAAAAATTAGAGATGGCGGCGGCGACAGTGTCGCTCCCGTCTTGGGGTCGTGTGAAAACGCCTCAATGAGTCCCTTTTAATATGAAGGCACATAACCAATTTAGATAAGGAGAAATGTCCAGCCAAGTTCGAGAAAAAGAAATAGCGAATCATTTCGTACAACTTAAAAATGATCTCTCTATAGTGCGTTTATAGTTATTTTACCTCTGATGGGTTGGCTCCCCGTATTTTATTATTATACCCTTTGCGTTAGCTAGTTTGATAGGTAGACTGTTGTCATAACTGCTTTTCTCCATTTCCTTGTTAAAAATTAGAATAAGGGGGTATTAGGTATTTAAGAATATTTTATAGTGACAACAAACATAATACCCATATACTTCTATTATTTTACTCCTTATCCTCCTTATCTTACTCCTTTATTTAAAAGTTGTCATGAATGTAACTCAAACAATTATTCCTGAAGTAACATTCAGAAATTCGCGTTAATGTGAGTGAGAATCAGAGATCCTTCTCGCTGATCACCTACACAAATGATATTGAATACTTTACTTACCGGAGGCTATCTGTCGAAGAAAAACTGAAAAATATTGATATTTTTATAAATAAAATACAAAAACGATACTATTTTATTTATTTGATTTAAAATACAATAACAATCCCGAGTTATTTAACTATTATAGCATAACCTCCGTAATATCAAGGAAAAATATATTATAATAGTCAAATAACAATATGGGTATAATATAAATGGACAATAAACCTTAATTCCAGTAGTGATAAACCATCTATAACATAAAAGTGGAAATATAAAGCCAAGTTCGATTCTAATAATATTATATGTTCACTGACAAAATAAATAGATTTATATGGGTGTCAAGTTCTGTTTAAAACAGCCTAAAATTTACATAAAAAAATACTATATATAATACTCAAACTAAATATTCGATTTTGATTCAATTTCCGACACACAAAAAATATAGCGAACTACAAAAGTAAGTTAATTGGACAAATATTGTAGTCACAGAATTTTTTTAATCTTTAGCGGTGCCTGCATATCTGTTTTTTCTACGCGTATCACGTAAAATCTACTGAATGCTGTTTGGTGTGGTGTTCACGGTTTCTCAATTTCAAAATAGAGTATATCTTCTAATATATAAAATTCTCGTGTCACAGTTTTCGTTGCCATACTCCTCCGAAACGGCTTGACCGATTCTCATGAAATTTTGTGAGCATATTGAGTAGGTCTGAGAATCGGCCAACATCTATTTTTCATCACGGGATCGAAAGTTACGCGGGTGAAACCGCGGGGCGCAGCTAGTTTTGATATAAATTTCTTGGAACTAGACACAAACACGGGTTTCCAGCGTAAAAAATCACAGACAAAAGCTAATAATGTTATAAATGCTAAGGTCTGGAAGGACGTATGTGCTGTAATCAAACCTCGATGCTTCGTCGCTCCTAGGTTTGAACTTTGACTAGTCAAACCTCAGATCTAACATAATGGTTTTATCAAAGCCAAAAAAGAGTAGCCGGTGGGTGGGAGAGTAACGGATCCGCGGAACATCCGCAAATGGACTTCAGCAGTCATCAATGGCTGTTGAAAAAAAAACTAGCTGCTCACAAACTTTCATCCCCTCTTTTGCCACATTTAAGAGATTTTTAAAATTCGCCTAAATCTAAAGAATACTGAAATTTAGCTTGATTGTTTTAGTATTTTTGTTCACCAGTCAATGAGTATTTCAGCTTTATTGATCCAGTATTTCCATTAAAAAGTTAAAGTAATTGCATTCGGATTGATCCAGTAATTTGGATGATCAGTCAGACAGAAATTTTTGGAATATAAATCCAGTATTTTCGTTGACCAGTGGCTCAGCAATTTCAAGTTAATTCATCCAGTGCCTTCGTTGATCAATCTGTCAGTAATTTCAGCTTCATTGATCCAGTATTTTATTTGACTTTTCAGTCATAAATTTCAGCTTGCATGATTCAGCAATTTCGATGACCAGCAGAGCAAAAATAAAAGGGCCCATATTCGGTATAACTCAGACGTCCGAAAAAAACAAATTATAATCTGATCAAAAATTCGATTGATCTGAAATATGTTTTGAGAGAGACAGCAACGGTGATAATGGTGATTTAATTTGAACAAAATGTAAAAAAACAATTTCAATAAACCTTTTTTTTTTAATTTTTACATAAAATTAAAAAAGAGAAAACCCCGCCACCATTATAATTACGGATTGCGTCCATCGACTGCGAGTCTTATCTCTCGATAACAACCGAGGTACCAGTGTGTCGTGCGTTGCGGCCGCGAGAGCATCAACAGCCTTTCATTTCCGCGTTACAAAATGGGCGCGCTCAAAAAATATTTCGCGAAAGAGTTTCGCAAGGATATGTTCCTGCTAGACCACGAGACGGTGTCCGACTTCTATCTGTGCAGTTTTATGAAAAATCGCTCCCCGCTCCCTCTCCTTATTGTGCGAGCGATCATTTTGTTAGGATGCATTGGGATCATACTCTCGTCGTTTATTTTGACCACCATGTTGATGCCAGTGGGTATCTGGTTCATATACTTGACACACTGGGGACTTATATTGATAACAGTTACAAGTGCCTTTGGTTTTGCCGTGTCTTGTAGAGCCTACTATAAGGGACCGATAGGTGAGTCTATGTTTTTGTCTACTATATAATTATTTTTTAAAATTGTAATTAAAACGAAAGGAATATATTTATAAAATAAAAACGTAGAAAAAAGAACTCTTAATTAAAATATTTTATCCTTCGAATATTGTAAATGCTAAAGATTGTAGGTATGTTTTAGTGTTATACTTTTAGTCAAAAACTGCTAAACGCGTTAGGCTGGATATAGATATAAATTAATCTGATATCACATAGTGTTTTATTTAAATCCCTTGAGATATATTTTACTCTTGTGAAACCTTAGGAGTTAGGACACGTTCGTTAGTATTTTGTTATCCGGTTTCTATTCTACTATGTGCAAAAGGCTCTCAAGTTTTAAAATTTCGACTCCGAGTGTTGCAACTTTCACATCATTACGTGTACCTGTTTCACCTCTAGATTATCTGTTATTTGAGTATGCTAATGAATACAAATTATGGAAGTTTTAATAAGGTTACTTAGGTAGATTACATTATCGAAAAGGGGAGGAGTTGTGGACCGGTTTTTTCTAATTAGCAAACAAAATTATCAATAACCTGTGTGTCTTCGTTAATTATTTCGCTTGTCGACCAATATATTGCCTGTAACTTAACTGGTAGTAATAAAATGTAACTGACCTACTGTGACTGACCGCGACTGGACGGCCGCTGGAGAAGTGCGGACTATGTCAAGGTCCCGCGCGCAGGTCGCGGTTTCGATTCCTACGAAGAAAGACAACATCATCATATTCACCACACACACACATCATCACATCATCATTCACATCATCATATCTTTACAGAAAGTAGCTACTTTAAGAATATTAAATATAAAATTCGTAATAGATAATTTGAATAGTATTATCAGACCGACTCAGACATTGGGGGCAGCTCGCACGCGGTATCTATAATGGCCTCAGCGCTGGCGTGAACGATTGGCTCATGGAGGTAATGAGTTCATATTTGTAAACATGCTATAGGTGCCTGTAAGAGGTAGTGCCACACTGCATGCTTGCATGCAATCGAATTGGGCCGGTACGACCGTGGAGGTACCTCTCGCTTACACGAGACTGGCGTAAAGTGACAGCTGTGCTGTCGCGTTTCGTGCGGTGTGTAAGTAGCCGGTGGTCCATGGAGGTAGGAGGAGACAGGAGGGCAGCGCATCTGTATAGTCTCTATGCGGATGTTTGTAGGCGTCGGTAGTTATGAAAATGGCTCCGGCTGCTCGTTTGCCCTCCTATATCATAAAAAAAAAAGTTCCATGATGCATTGCCGCGGAATTGGGCAGGCACGACCGGGGAGGTGCCTCTTGCTAGCATGATACCATAGTGATGCGACAAATCTGTTGTCGCGTTTCATGCGGTTTGTTAGTAGTCGATGATCCTTGGAGGGGAGGATGAAAGAAGCGCACAACTGAAGGGCTAAAGTGCATCAATCATGCGGAGGTCCATGGACATCGGTAGTCATCAAAAGGCTTTACTGCTCGTCTGCCCCCTTACACTATAAAAAAAAACGTAAATGTCGTCACTTTTGTAGTTCACTTTGCTAATCCGCTAATGTAATCCTATTATGATCATAGTCATATTAAAATATAAAAAATATTTAGGGAAAACCTAAATCAAAATCCAAGTTTTCTTTTGTCTCACGCTGTCCTCCGAGCTCTCAACAATTTTGATAAGCTATCATTACAATAAGTCATTATCGTCACCATTTATCTGTCCCCTGCTGGGGACACAACAAAGGGATTGTCATACAATGACCAGCGCCGGATCTGAATCCTTAGGGGGACTGCAGCCACGGGCTCCGTAAAGTTTCAAGTCCTGTGAGATAATTTTTGTACCCATAAAAGGGCCCCCCTTTTCAACTCCGACGCTCCAATCCCCGGGCTCCGCCAGAGCTTAATCCGCTAAAAGTGAGCTGTAATACTGGTCTCATGAGCGTACCCAGGTTCGGAGCCAGCGGGGGGCAAATCTCGTACCCAAGTCTGAGCCAGGGAGGGGCAAATCTAATTTTAAGTAGTACTTACTGATAGTAAGTAGGAGGTAATAGGTTCGGAGATTCTAGGGGGGTGGGGGGGCAACAACCCGGACTTGCCTCCCTTCTATCCCTCGGTACGCCAATGACTGGTATTCTGTATTTATGTCACACTCGACACTCGACTCGACTCGACTCGACTGCCACGAGGCAGTCGAGTCGAGTCGAGAGAGGTCTAGTGGTAAGCGTGTTCAACCACAGACGTGAGGTCCCGGGTTCGAATCCCGGGTCGGAATCGGTCGAAAAATTGTTATTGGGATTTCTCAATTTCTAATAACAGTCCGAAGTCAGGAAGTTGGCGGTGTTACACCCCCGTGCCTCGGAGAGCACGTTAAGCCGGTCCTGCGCCTGACTTCTCACCGGTCGTGTCGGATTGCCGTCCCATTAAAATATGAGAGTGAGAGAATAGAGAGTGCACTTGTGTATGCGCGCACACTTGTGCACTATAATATGTCCTGCGCATCTGGCTCGTCTCTATAGAGACGGCCGCCGTAGCTGAAATCGGCTAGGAGGACATTATTATTTATGTCACAACTTTTAAGGTTACTCATAGCATATGTCATAGCTTAGGTTACATTAACCCTTTTTACACGACTTTGTCAAAAGGAGGTTTTTCGACCGCACCTATGTAGGTATGTAAAGTGTGGCACCAGCTACTGACTGAGCTCCTTGACACGTCATGTTCACGAGAATCCATGAGGTCGTTATTTTCATCTTCATTTTGCGCATTGAGCGTGAGAAAAGCAGTTTTTATAGTACTTATAAGGAGACATAAAAGCAATCGGAGGAGCATTTTCGTAACTACCGACGCCCATAGACATCCGCATAGAGGTTATATAGCCCCCTTCCCCCTCCCCTTCATGGGCCACCGGCTAGTTACACACCGCACGTAACATAGCACAGCTGTCAGTTCATGCCGGTCTTTTTTTTTTTTTTT
>LUGF01010155.1:105039-116790 GCA_001625245.1 Calycopis cecrops
CCTATTACTATAATAAACAAAAATCTAATTTGTAATCTAAATGCCAAAATATTTACAATTTGTTCAACTACTGAATCTGAATCGGTTAACGGTTAATTAAAACTCTACATGTTCAAAATTCAAACGTTTCGCCCGCACAGAAAATGCGTAGAGGCCAGTGGTAATCTTTTTTAATATCATAATGATTTATGCTTTCGTGATGAATTTTATGTCCTTATGCACTAACATGACTTAAATAATGCTTATTGGTTATACATATATACACTCTAGAACTTTGCGTGGACATCGTCAAAAATGTTCCAGAACATGATAGCTATGTTAATTAACTAAAAGGATATAATGACGACAATAAAGTAATTACATACTTAAGCAGAAAGTCTAATGAGGCTACAACATCTGAATATGAATATTGCGATTATGAAATATTAATTATTCCATTGATTTAATTCTGGCAAAGATAAAGACCGTAGGGAAATTAATGTCATAAGTTTACATGCTGTGCCGAATATACACAATAACGCGTTTATGGAGAAATCTGATGATTTGTTTTATTCATAAATTCAGTGATTTTAATTTTTATTTATCATGACATATAAATATATTTTTGTTATGTAGGTATGTATATAGCTATAAATATTTTCTTTTAATATTTCTTTGAAACATTAATTTTATCCTTAATAATATACTTTTCACCCTTAAGTACCTACTGGTATGAGCTCTATAATAACATATTTACATTTAATATTCCAAGGTTGAAAAGAGATTTGCAAATGATTTCTTTTCCGTATTCGCCCGCCTTAAAGAGCTGGAGACAGGAGTAGTAATTGTAAATCGTATTACCTACTATTTAATAGACGACCACATCCCTTGCCGTGAACGGTCTTCGTACCAAATATCCACGTAACTACTGTAAATACTGCCTCATTTCGAACAGGCAGCGATAATCACACCGAGGTTGATGTTATTACATTAGACGCCGATATGAAGATATTTAAAGACAATAAAACAATCGAAGACTGTTATCTACTGCGGGAAAATCTCCGTGAACTTAAAGAAGATTGTATTGTCAATAAACTAATGTAAATTAAATATTAATGAATGTTCCACTATGAACTTTAGAAGTAAAGTAAATGTTACTCACTGAGAAGACATCCTCAAATGACAGGAGTTACAGAAAGAACAGCGGTTTTCGCATAATCCATGACTTAACTGACATACCTACGAGAAGCATATCGATACAGGGAGAACTCACAAAACTTTGGAATTCATAATGCGGTATTGTTCTCAATCTAATAGTACAAAAATCGATAAAATAATGTATTGTTCTTCTGTGCGTAATATCCTTAAGTAAGAATTCATAATGCAGTCATAATGAATTCCAATTGTTTTCAATTTAATACTTAATAGTAGCAAACATTATGTTTATAGTCGAAATCGTACAAAATTTGATCGACTCTCCATTTTTTCCTGCAAAAATTAATTTAAACATAGACACTATATATAGGAGAAAGCTAACGTAACTATATGTTCCACATTCTTCAGCCAATCATAAATCACACGAAATTGATTGTCATGTCATTCAACAAAATACAAAGTATTAACTTAACGTCCTAAGATCAGCAAGTTAGTAAATAACCTAGATGAGTCACTTGAGCTAAATGTTTTCCATTTCTCCCTTTAATGTGTATAGAAATACTATACTTAAGAACTGGTTTGGTGCTTTTAATGGGTCAAATATATAAGTCAAACAGACACAAAGAAGTCAAACGAAATTTTTGTTTCCGTTTTTGTTTGTCATTTAATTTTTCGGTTTTTCGGTTTCGAAAAAAAATTTCCGTATCTTAATAATATATTAATTCATTTTTAAATTAACTTTAAGAGTTGTGTGTTTTCCGAATAAGAAAAATATAATTGTTAACGAAGGTTCGACTTTTTATAAGAATACGCCCCGCAGTTTGACCCCTGTAAGTTACGAGCTCCAGAGATCGTTGATCTTGGGAGGTAAAACGAATAAAATGTTCAAATATACTTCACAATATGCTGAATACACAGACAATTTCATGAGAATCGGTTTAGAAGCTCTGTATGAGTAGGAACACAAAAATCGTGACACGGAGTTTTGAAATATCAAAAATACATTTAAGTGAGTAATTATTAATTTATATTGCATTAAGAGAAGCCTTTCGATCCTGCTTATTGTAGGGTTGACCTATTAACACCGTCCCTTTCTTTTCCAAATAAAACCACACTTGCTACATATTTCTATAGGTACCTACGTAATGACTTACAGCAGCGAAGGCTCAAGTGAAACTGAAAGCGGAACTGAAACTGAACGGATTGTGTAAATTTTACTGTTACGAGAATCTACGGCCAGGTTGTGGGCTATACAGGGTTAGTTTTTGGTCACCGGCCAAATTTTCAGATTTGGTTCAGAATTGACAATACATTCGATTTATGATGAAAAAATATTTTTGTCCCGTACGAAAGTAAATACCGTGTGGGTAACATAACTGACCATAGCCGCGGCGGCCGCACGCAGTGAATACGAAACACAATCAGCTGTTGACGTCAACACACTCTTCGGGTGCTAATGCGAGTTTCAAATCGATGTTTATGTTACAAAATATTACAAATAAGACGATAAAATTAAAAGACACCATTGAAATGATGTTTATTTCCTTACTTTTAAATATGGCCGGTGACCAAAAACTAACCCTGTATACATATACAAGATATATATATCTTGTGTATATTTCTTGTATGCTTGTGTATGTCACTGAACTCCTCCTAAACGACTGATGGACTGGACTGATTTTGACGAATTTATTTGTGAGTGTCGAAGGGAATTTGAGAATGGTTCAGATACACAAATGAACCCGGCAGATGCCGCTACAGTCGGTATCTCGAATATACAATATTGTAGGGTAATGTAACGTAAGACAATTCAGCTACATTGTTGCACGTTACCATGACTACATATTTTCCAATAACAACAAGACAACGTCTGTCGGGCAGTAAGTATATAAATTCTCGTGTCACATGTTTGTTACAATACTCCTCCGATTCTCATGAAATTTTGTGTGCATATCGGGTAGGTCTGAGAATCAGTCAACTTCTATTTTTCATCTCGATATTTCCGCGGCATTGACCTTTCAACTTACGCAGGTGAAACCGCGGTACGCGGCTAGTAAATTTTCGTTTTATCTCACAAAAATAGTGCCGGGAATATTTGCCTTTCTCTTGACATCCTGCAAAGTAAACATAGTTCTAAAGGCGTGTGTACACTCGCAGGATGATCGGGAGACTTCACACTCGACTTCTTTACACGGAGCCTTTTGTTCCTCTCTCCGATGCGGTAATCACTTGTTGTTAATGAGCAATCTGTATTTACGAGGCATTATGTACTTTATGATGTTTCTTAATCAAACATTAATAGTACATTACATTTACATTATATTTAGGAAGATTTCAGTTCCTATTACAGTCAGGGTTAGACTATAAGAAATAACTAACAAATTGACTACAATTTTTGGTATAAGGTCTAGTTTAAAATATTCATTAGAAACATGTCTGTGGTAGTTCCGGTTTAATTGTGTTTTCTATAAAATAAAATAAAATAAAATAAAATTGTTGTATTGTTAATGACTAATTTACAATTTAATGATGTCTTTTGAATGGTATATATTTTTATAATTAATACTAAGTATATTTAGTTTTTCTCGGGTTTTCTTATACGTTAAGTAAGAGGTAGCGCAGCGTAAATGCATGGAACATGAACCAGATTTGAGGCCGCACGACCGAGGAGGTACGAGTACCTCTCACATATAGGATACCGCCTACTGGCGTAAATTGACAGCTGTGCTATCGGGCTTCGTGCGGTGAGTAAGAATCTGGTGGCCCATGGAAGGTGGAGGAGGAAGGAGGACACCGCGTCTATATAATCTCTATGCGGTGTCTATGGGCGTCAGCCGTCATGTCAATACCTCCGACTGCTCGTTTTCTCCCCTATACGTAATAAATAAAAGAAACATATATGATATACCAATACTTTTTTATTTTGTGCCAATATGTACTAACACACCACGGCCCATGGAGGTGGGAGGAGAAAGGAGGGCAGCGCATCTGTATAGCCTCTATAGTCTATGCGGATGTCTATGGGCGTCGGTGGTCACGAAAATGGCCCCGACTGCTCGTTTGCCCCCTTATATCATAAAAAAAAAAAAAAAAAAAAAAAAACACATAAACATTCATTTTATAGCGAAACTTCATGCAGCGAATGATACCTAATTTGTATTTCTCCACTCTTTGGCTTGTTATTAAAATATAATCTTACAGATCTTTTTCATCCGTGACTAATAAGACAATTCAACGCAAGGTGATAAGGCAGGTTCTTGTATATTTGAATATCATGTACCTTTGTGGAGGAATAAAATAAAAAATCATTCATTCTTTCTGAATGATGATACGATTTGGAAAGTTTAGACTTTCTTCTGCTAGATTGTAAGGTCATAGAAGGACGACGGCTCAGAGAGGGGGCTCGATATCGATCGACGCTACGTCGCCAGACGGGAGTGTGTAGGAGACACTATGAGTTTCCTACATGAGCCCAAACTCGGACCAGGGTCAGGTGGAGCAACCGTCCCATTGCATGGTCCCAACATTAGTAAAGGTCTTCAGAGAAGCCAGTTCGCCTTCTTCTCTGTTTGTGGGTAAGCCCAGACTAACCTACATACAGGGGACTCGTCCATCTTCCAATAAATAAAAAGCCTGTTGCCGTCGCCCATAACCGGAATCCCCTCATCCTCATAGACGGCTGATGGCTTCAGTGAGGGTTTAGTGGAGTATAGTTCTGCAATAAGGAGTTAAGAGGAGTCGTGCAGATGCGGCATAAATGCTTTCCTCACGACAAAAACTTGACATTATGTCAGGTTTTTTGGATTCCAGCCAATGGCGGCTGATGGGATCTGCTGTGATCTTAGCCAGTAATCAGCCTTGCTTCGGACCAGGCTATCTGGCATATCCCACTAGTCTCTACCCAAGTCCGGAAAAAAAAATATTACATCCAAAATTTTTTTTGGACCCGTACCTTTAACACATTTTATGTTAGTTAAATAGTAGTTTATATTGCTGCTCTATTATGTATTATAGCCTAGTGCTTAGTAAGTGGTAGTGCCACTCAAAATTGAACAAAAGGGAAAGTACTTCTCGCTTACACGATACCGGCGTAAAGTGACAGCTCCGCTGTCCCATTTCGGGCGATGTGTAAGTTTCCGGTGGCCCATAAAGGGGGGAGGAGAAAGAATGGCAACGCACCTCTAAGTATAACCTCTTTGCGTAAGAAAGTATGAAAATAGTTCCGATTGTTCGTTTACATCGTATATAAATAAAACTTTTAAGCATGGTTGGCATGGCAATTCGGCACCACCTGTTACTAAAAACCTAGGTTTAAGTAGTCCACTCTCACCTCCTGTTATAATACACGACATGCGACACGGCTATCTTTCAAAATCACAATGACAAAATATTATTTATTAAAATGTATTACGTACATAAAAGTTTATTTAATAAAAGTAACATTGTACATTTACTTAATAATATTTAATAACGTAATATTAAAACGTAATATTTGATAAATCATAAATATATTGAATACTTTTACGTAACAATTTCAGGTGAGAGCATTTTCTTGTTTCACACGTTTTAGAGCGGTTATCAGTAGTTGGGTTTAGTAAACGTAGTTTTTGTTATAGTTCGTTTTTTAATTTGAGAGACTACATTGACAGGAACAATGTTGCTAGTTTTTTGTGATTCATAAATAGCGTTGTGCCACTATATCATCATATATACATACCTGTATCTATCTAGTTTTAAGTGCTCAGCTATTGTTATCTTGGTGCAAAATAAAGTGTTTTTTATTTATTTATTTTATTATCGGAAAAACAATTATCGTTTTTTACAAGTACACACACAGACACGTGAATGTGTTCTATAAAGCCAATTAATACAATATCATTACGGTATATAGGTTTATAAATTTAAAAAAAACGTAGTACGCATATTTTATTAAGTATTTATTAGTAACTCCAAAAAGGTTTCATACTTTTATTTTAATTTAAACGCCATTTCCAGACATATATCGTTAATAAAATGTGATCCAAATTTATAGTTGTAAATTTATGATTGCAGTACAAGAAAATGTTTATTCTGTTTTCAAAAATCATCATTAATTTACGTCTCAATAAGTCGGTCGGTCAGCACTACACAAAAACGCTGGTATCATTATTTATAAATTTGACATTTATACCTGTCAATTTAGTCTCATAAATTAAAAAACAGACTATACTTATATATAACGTAGCTACGTTCCAAAGGTCCGCGGGGTCACATGTCAAAACAAACGTCGGTGTTGCGGCAAGCTGTCGTGTTGTAATACTACGTTATAGCATATTATTACGTGTAGACATTTCGACAGTAGCTGCAACATACACATCTAGCGATATCGTACATACCAAATATTTCGTGTATTGTAAGAGTAAAAGGGGACATGCATAACAATCAAATCGGGTCAGAACTGGGATATACTCACATTACACCTCCGTGAAGTGACAGCCATCCTGTCGCCAGATTGCTGGCCAATTAAAAGATGGCAACGCATTGTTTAACGTCCATGGCTGTAGTAATCTTAAGATTCCACTGATGCTTTGCCCCCAAAAAAAAAAAAAAACTGGTAGACCTAGATAGTAAGACCACAGTGCGACCCTTCAGGACGACACCGGAGTCGTCGTGACTGTGATGTTCCCCGCCAGAATGGGGAGATGACCCATTAGGGACAGGTAGTGAAAAAAGAATTTGTAGGGTTAACGCCCGCGTTTTGGCCCGTATAACCGCAAGGTTGAAAGGGCTATGGGAACGTTGGAGGGTTCTGCTCCTTTGCCCCCGTACCTATACCTACTATAAAAAAATGTCTTCTGAATCACGATCAATAGGTTTCCAAAGTGGAACATGCTAAAACTTATCTTACGTATCTCAAGTGTTTTGGTCAATAATGTGACATTCCTACAGCACTGATATGTGCAGGTTCTTGTACTACGGCAGAGATACGTCATGACTCATGTCCGATACAAACACTTTATAGACTAGGTTTGCCCCGCAATCACACCCGCGTAAAATTCAATTCGATTCAATTATATCTATATAATCAGACAAAATACAATCTGGAATATATTTTTATATGCCGAGCTCATTATTAAATGTCAAGCTGCTGAATTCAAGTTTCAAAATATAAAACAAGGGAATAATTAAAATGTCAGTGTTTTCAGTATCTTTTTTATGTGTAATTTGTAATTTTAATTTGATAAAAAAGTCTAATTTGTTTTTTGTGACTCATTGTCAGTCTGTGACTCATTTTGTTATAATATTCTTAATATAAGTATATTTTTATATAAGAATCGTTCTTTAAAATTTGTTTTGTTTTTAAAACTTGTCTTGCGATTTTAAGCCAAATTATTTTGCTTAAAATGGCATTAAAATAAAAGATAATAATTGATTTATGATCATCAAATAACTATACATATTATTCTTCTGAGTAAATTAAAAAAGATACTACTTTTAAACGTCTGGGTAGTAAGCTCCGAAATCCAAATCCTAACGTAATCCGTCCTTCAGTTCGTAAGGACTTATGTGCACAATACAACACAGACAACGGAAATAAATTAACTTTTTTTTATACATTTCAGACATTATTATAGAAGTTTACTTTTTTATATATTATACAAGTACATATAACACATAGATAAACATCTACCAATGCAGCAGCCGGTTACAATTATGTCTACGTTCATCTTGGCTACAGTGGAGTCCCTCAAGGATGTTTGCTTGGGACAATCCTCTTTACAATTTACCCATGAGATTTACAAAATATTTCACATATGCTTTTACCCTGTTTGCTGACGGCACAAACTTTGTATTCAAAACTATCTTAATAATCTCTTACAATGGACAATAGAATGGCTATGAAACGTAAGGGTTAATAAATGCTAAGTTTTGCACGTTGGGAAATACCTGCAGCCCTCACAAACCATTTTACCTCGATAACAGCTATCAACTGCAACCAGTGCCGACCCAATCCAATTTAGGATTTATTTTGAGCAATGAAACGTGGCAAATCCTCGATAAGGACCTCTGTCTTCCAATGCGACTGACGAGTCTGTTTACAATAAAGAAATTGAATATTTTAAACTAGGTACATGCTTTTCCATTAATGTGAATAGATAAAGTTACGGCGTTTTTACATCGACGTAATAGAAAGACACACTTTAAAAATGTCTGAACACACTTTGAAATACTTACCCAAACATATTCCAACGGACCTACCTGCTAGTAATGTAGGGAGGTACGTTGATACGAATAAAATATAAAAGTTGCTTGCAATTTCCTTTTTTCAATTCCTCTTGTCAGTTTTTCAACTCCTAAGTCCTCCTGACTCTACGAACAGTGAAGAAAGGAAATTGAAAATTGTCGGTAAGAGTGCGCTGTTGTTTTTGCAGCTGAATAGAGCCGGCACGACTGAGACACGTGACATCGAGGCAAAGTGACAGCTATATGTTCTATCATATGTCATTTGACTTGTATACGGTGGCCCATTGGGTTGGAGCTCAGTAGGAGGGCAACAAGTCTACTCATCAATTATGCTTCATGGGCATCGGTAGTCAACAAATGGCTCTGTCTGCTCGTTATACCCCCTGTAAAAAGTGTTTCTTTCATATTGAAAACGATTGTTTGTACCATTGCAGATTCATCGCAAATGCCGTGGTACATAGGTGCTTATTGGATATTCTTCAACATCAGCACTCCCACCGCCATAGTCATCACCGCTCTCTACTGGGGCTTACTTTACAATCCAGGCAAGTATAATACATTGTATATAGCGTTCATAAGATCCTCAGCGTGTACAGAAACAAAATCTGATCGTGCTCCTTTCTAAGAGGCATTGATTCAAGACAGCGCCGAAGCCATCTCTGACACCGCGCGCTCTTCCGCCGACATCAGAAGTGAGGGTTTAAGGTAAGAGGTAGTGCCACACTGCATGCTTGCATGCAGTCGAATTGGGCCGGCACGACCGGGGAGGTACCTCTCGCTTACACGAGACTGGCGTAAAATTACAGCTGTGCTGTCGCGTTTCGTGCGGTGTGTAAGTAGCCGGTGGCCTATGAAGGTGGGAGGAGAAAGGAGGGCAGCGCATCTGTATAGCCTTTATGCGGATGTTTGTGGGCGTGGGTAATCATGAAAATGGCTCCGGCTGCTCGTTTGCCCTCCTATACCATAAAAAAAAAAGAAAAAGGACAGTAATAGTTAAATTAATCATTATAAAGATTCTCATATCGGGATAAATCTCTCCCATCGGCGCGAGTGTGGGGTCGGTGCCTCCTTTCTACCTAAATTAAAAAACACAGAACTACCCACACATGTGAAAACTTGAACCCATATTAAAATGCTTTACGTAACTCCATTTTGCCGAGCGTATAACATGTTTGATGATAGGAACTCATAATATTTTCCCCTGCCTGTGGTTTGCAGTCGCGTAAACTTCTATTTTGATGATATGTTAGGATAAAAATTTGATAACACTCACATAGATTAAGTCCACCAAATGCACACAAAAAATATCGTATTGGTCTAGCCCTTTGGGAGGAGTTGTGACACTTCAAAGTGTTTGTGCACTTTGAAGTGTCACATCTGTTACATACACATGCCAAGTGGAAGTAGAACAAGTCTGACAGATCAGGGTTGACAGCTGATGCCCAAGTTAGTGCATCATTACTGGTAATCCGCAGCTCTCTACTTACGGTGATACATGCTTGTAGCTATCACTAAGTCGTGGTCGTGATGTCAGACATCCCTCTCTCTCTCTCTCGTCATCTGTACCTAACCATAGACATCACCTATGGTATGAATATTCAGTGTACGGTCTATGACTAAACATATACAACCAATATACTAAACAACATCATGTTATTACATTAACATATTGCCTGAATTCCGCTGTTTCATGACAAGAACTGTAAGAGCCAAGTTTGCATTTCAGTATTAGCTACAATGGCCCATGCAGGTGAGAGGAGGAAGGAGGGCCATGCATTTGTATAGCCTCTATGCGGATGTCTATAGGTGTCGGTAGTCATGAAAATGGCTCCGACTGCTCGTTTACCCCCTTATACTACAAATAAAAAAAATATAAACATTCAGTGCTTTCTTGCAGAGACTGATACGGCCTTCTGGCTGGCCTTGAGCACGCACGGATTCAACTCATGCATCGTGTTCTTGGAGCTGGTTCTGTCGCGCACCCCCGTGCGGCTGCTGCACATGTGGCAGCCGATGGGGCTGGGCGTCTGGTACGCGAGCTTCTCGGGCATCTACTACGGCGCGGGCGGTCTCAACAGGTGAGTTACAGGCTTTGTGTAGCATAGGAGAACAAAGGAGGAGAGAAGGGACTACCGACGCCCATAAACATCCGCAGATGTTTTACAGATACGCTGCCCTTCTTCCTCCTTTCCCGTCTATAGTCGGTCGGCAACACACTGCACGAAATGCGAGAGTATAGCAGTCGCTTTACAGCGATATCGCGTGAGCTGGAGGGCTCCCCGGCCGCCCGGTGTAATTACACCCTTGAAAGGTAGACATAGAAGTGCAATCATGGAAAATAATCGATAAGCGTTTCTAATGGCACATTAAATGTTCAATTAAAATTCATAAGCAAATTAAAAAGAGTTTTTTAGGTACCCACTTTATCTTATGAAACAGCTACTAATTCCAGTCAAGATAGCTCACAGAGCTCTTCAAGCTCATGACCCGTGTCGGCCACTTTTTAGCTGCCGCGCGCGAGCTGCTCCCCTCCGTTAAAGGTGGGGAGTTGAAGACACCCGTTGTCTTCGGCCAGATAATAATAGTATAACCTATTAATCGCAATAAGTCCGGTTTGCCTTCTCCCACTAGTCTGGGAAAGAAGGGGGGGTCTGTCCCCCTATCGACCACAAGTACAGAGGTTCGACGCTCCAGGTGAGTTCACCTCTCATATCGATGAAGAAAAAAAAAGCTACTAATTATAAACGCGAATTAATTCTATAGTTAATACGTCTTACTTTTGAAATTCACGATTTTATATTTAACAGGTTTATAACATAATTGGGCATACGAGCCTTTGATTTCGCCCCATAAGCAAAGAGGTTATTCCTCACTCGCAAACTACATGAATATTGCAGCAGATGTTACTTTACGGGTGCTATGTGAGGTGCCACTGCACGGAGTCTCGCCTGCCTGATACTCCTTTTTTTTTGTGGCAGTTTAGTGGGTAATCCTCACTGATACCCAGCCGCCCGGGGTGGCAGCTGGGTTATGTCGGACTCTTACCGGCTAAACCCCTACTGTGCTTTCACCTTGCACCGTACGACGGGAACTCGGGCACGCTTTTGCACTCATCCGCGAACCCGCCGATGCCGGGCCGCTCCCGCAGCCCCTCCACGGAGCACGGAGCTCTCTCCAACAGCAAGGCGCGCCTTGCTTCCAAGGCCCCCATTCACCGGGCGACGGCCCAACCCCGCGACCGACACCCAGGGGCCAACCATTAGTCGCCCGCAGAGAACACGGAGGACGGCAACGAAGCCTAATACGCCTACAATTTACTAATATCTTACGAAAAAAACGTTAATTTAAATATTTTCAATACTTACAGCAAGGGCGAACCTTACATCTACGACA
>LUGF01010155.1:125112-142292 GCA_001625245.1 Calycopis cecrops
GGAGCCGCAAACAACCGGCGCGCTGCGGGTGTAAAACGCGACGTAAAATATGCTCTTACTTTTTGCACATAAATCTACATTCTACAGCGGCCCGCAACCGCGGCGGGCGCGGGTGAAAACCGCTCCGTGAGTTCTTAGGCTAACACCTCTTACAGACTAATAGATAGTAGACTTACCCAGCGCTGGATTCAGGTGGGGGCTTAAGGGCGCTGCAGCACCGGGTCCTGTAAGGCTACAGGACCGCATTCATCGTTTTTGTACCCATGAAATAAGTCCCTTTTCAACTCCAAGGTCTCCCTCCAAGCCTCGGGCCCTCAAAGCTTAATCCGGCGCTGGACTTCGCCGGTTTCACAGGTCACTATTAAAGTCCCGGTTAATCTATTCGTAACTTAACTGGTAATTAATTTTCTTTTTTCACGTCATTTCTCTTTCACGTACTAGTTAAATGTAATTAATATGAAGCATTTTAATCGCAGTTAGGATTTTAAGTATTGAAATTATTATTATTACTATTTTATATATTAATAGTAACTTGTGAAGCCCTTCATATTAAAGTAATTATTTTTTTATTATTAGATTAAAATACCATTACTAAAAAACGACACAGTCAAAAATATTAAAAACAAACCTCCATGAGTGAAATGAGGCGAGGAAAATATACTTGTTTGCCAGGACCCTGTCTGACACTTGGAGGAATTGTCTGACACTTCCTCATATAAAGGGTTCGCGCCAGATACTAAATTCATCTAGAACAGGGGTGGCCAACCGATCGATAGATAGCCAAGTCGATAGCGATAAAGCAAAATCGCGAATTTATACTAATAAATTTAAAAATATGTAATAATATATATGTCACAGTGATATAGTAAACAGTACATTTAGTCAGGTACATACCACATCAGGTTCCCAGTTGCGATTCGATGTGAGTGCTCGAGAACCTGATGTATATGAAACCAATTAATTACTTATATATCTAAATTTCCATAGTAGGTCATACTAGCTGGTCCGGCAACCTTAGTAAGGATAGTAAAATGCAATCTGAACTTGGGTATTAAGTCCCGAGCAGAAAGAATTCTGTGTATTAACCTTTTATCACTGTCCCTTTCGTTGTCCAGTAAATGTAATACGTCTCGCTCTCACATAATATATAGTGCAAACAAGAAGTATTATAATAACAAGGGAGCGAGTGGGACAGATGTTAAAAGGTCAACGTACGAAATCCTTTCTGCTCCGTAACCGGACTATAGTGGTAAACGTTAGTATGTAACATGTATAAAAATTTTGGGTAAAATATGTGTAATAAAGGCATGAAAGTTATTTGTCAATTTCTCTATAATTTGAACCATTGAACCATAGATTTAGAATTGTTCTCACTACGTGAAAGATGTACATAGCGTTGGAGCGTGACATTCAAATTAAGTTCCAATCATCGGAAAAGAAAAGAGACAGTAGATGAAGTACATATGAGGCCATTATTTTACGCTAGTAAGAGGCTATAGCGGCCCGATTACATACTAATGACAAAGTCAAATATGTGTTTTTGTCTGTCTACGGTTTTTGTAGTAATTCTGACATTTGTCAAATATTTTTTTTTGTCTCGCCTCTGTTCTGACATTGTGTATCTTATACATTCTAAATCTATGATTTGAACTGTCGACCATAATGACTGCAATCTTAATGTAACACAAAATGCCAGAACTCTTGGGGCCAGATTCACAGGTTACTATTATAGTGTTAATTAGCTAATCGACGCTCTAAGTACCACATATATGCTTCGAATAACTTTTCATTGCACCATCTTTATTATACATATTTCTATTTGCTACCGTGATTGACTTGTGACGATGACGACAGTTCTCAACTTCGACAAGTAAGCAAGTATTATTACGTTATTTATTAATTACGTTATTAATAAAATATATTAACCGAGCAACATGATTTTCTTCCTTCCACTGAACTAATCAGTTGGTCGAAAACTATTAAAGTACTCGAAATTACTTATAAAAAAATATTGTGTGCTTTAGACCACACAACTGAAATAAAACTTCATTATTGAATACACAAATTCATTACCGTAGTTACAATGTCATATGATATTTATTTTATAACTACAAAAAATACATAGGACAACATAGGCTGAACAAAAAAAAAATTGAATTTTGAATGACAACATTCATTGCCTTTTGTAAAATTCTCGCCGGCTTGTTCCCCAAATCAAACGCACGTATAGAAGTTTTACTTCAACATTAAAGCAACAAGAAATATTTGCTAGCGTAATAATAATTTTACTGTCAGCCTTTTCTAACTGGAATCCTTGAATTAAACTCGCGACTTATTTGACACATACTTTCATAATGACAGCAACCTTAATGTAGGAACAATAAACACCAGCGCTGCTGAAAGCCAGCCAACAAATACCAATTTATGACACAATAAGTACATTTGTAATAGGGCCAAAGTATAAATTATGTTTCACGAATAAACTATTCTTTCTTTCTTTTTCCCTTTTTTTCTTTCTTAGTAATGAGCTAATCGTGACTATTATTAAAACCTGTGAAACCGTCCCTTAAGAGTTATATCCAAGTAACAAGTGTATACGACTAAAACATGTATTCGCTAAACAGCCAAATACAATATGAAAAATTTATATATAATAATAAATTTAGTTACTTACCTATTGTCGCTAATATATAAGACTTATTAATTTTTCATCTCTCCTTGTAATGTATTCTGAATACATTACATACATATACATAACCGAAAGTATTGCACCGAATACGTACCGTGCGTATAGCACGCATAGATATAATTTATTCCAATATTATAATAATACATTAATTTACTTTTGTATCCTTAAACCTCCAAATAATATATATACAAATACACAATAAAATTCACTTATCTGATAAAATGGCATAAAGAAAATATTTTAGTTACAGTAACTCTATTTCTTGTTTGCATTTTTGTTGTGTGACTTGCAAAAAATGGCCTACCCGATAGACTTTGATTATGAACAAAATTAATTAAGAATTAAAATAGTATAGTTTACTACGAGTAAACTACTTTATTATTACAATTTTGTATTATAATATCTTTATCAAAAGCTGAATAAACGTTCAGACGGTATTAGTGTTTGTGGCCTTATTTCATAGCTTATTTCGTTAATGGAAGTCAACGAAGTGGACCAATTTTTGCCGGTCTAGTGTTGTTATTTCATTGTAAAGTATATTTTTGTTTTATAAATTTATTTTATAGTTGCCAAAAGTGTGGCAGTTATAAATATTGTGATGGCAACACGACGTAGTACGTACTACTCGGTGACGGCTAGCTCCTCGCCACTGAGCAGGAACACTCGGAACGGTGACTCGTCCGCCGCGTCAGTGTAAAGCTCCTCCTTGAAGAGAACACTCTAGTTAATCATGCGTGGAGGCAGTGTTAACTGTTGTACAGTCGAACAGCCCGGCACTACTTGTAGGGTAACTCTCGGCCCTATAATAACCAGATAAAGTGATAGATATTGTAGTAGGGTGAATGAAAACTTCATGGTTTGGATGATTTTATAAAGAGAATAATTGACTTTAATTTAAGAACGAATAGGATCTTTTTGATAAAGAAAAAAAAAGATGGTTTGGACAGAGAAAATTATGGATTGAGATAGAATAGACGTAATTGGAGGAATGTTCTTTTAGCTAGGGCTATTTTTTATATAATTAAAAATGTATTCACATAATAAGATTTACATAAGAAAATAAACACATTAATAAATATTTCCAAGTTTTTTCCATTTGTAACTCAGATGAGATAGTATTAGTTAGGTTAGTGATAGTAATTCCAGAGTAGGTACTACAATATCAAAACCACTGGTTGTCGCATGCGGCTAATACAGACTTCCGCAGCCCATAGACTTGGGTAGTCCAACCAGTTCTATGCTCTTTTACAATAGGATTCCAGAAAACGTTTACAGTCTTTCTAATAGTGAATATTTTTATATTAATAATATATTCCCTATAAATCGTAGATCATGTATCAAGTACACAGATGGCGCTGTGTGTAGTCATGTGTGTGTGTGTGTGAGACCGTTGTTGTGTGAGTGGTTAAGACTTGTGTCACAGTTGTGTGTGTGTAGTCAGAGGGCGGTTACCTGCGCGATGTCGACGGAGGGCGCGTCTAGCAGCAGCTCGGCGTCGAGCGCCGCCAGTGCGTCGTCAGCGCGCGCGCGCGACATGTGCCTGCAACAACACACACACTCAGTAAATGAAATTAAGATGTTTTTATACAAAATAGATTTATACAAATTACTTTTTAAACGTACCACCTACTGCCTACCTACACCTACTACCCTACTACCACCGGTTCAACCCTAGCCCTGCCCTGAGATGAACCGACGAAACAAATTCAGCGGGCCTCATGAGTACATACAGTACTCGTGTCACTTTACCGAATAGCATTCGTGCTTTTTATTTATATCCTTGTTTATATTTTAGGATTCCAATGAGCAGATAAAAATTTTTATAGTCGTGCATAAATATTCATACAAATTTACCTCATCCATGTGAGGTAAATAACATAGATGAAGTTATTACACATAGCTATAAGCACACGCAAACGCACATTTGCGTACTCACACACGTGTCATTATAAAATAAATAAAAAATGATAAATAAAAAAATGAATGAATGAATACTTTCCCATGCTACGTATAACAAGTTTGATGACACGAACTCGTAATATTTCTGCCCGCTGCTAAAGAAATTTAGGAAGAGGTAGTGCCACAAAAAAACATATACTGAATGGGGCCGCACGACCGGGGTGGTATCTCTCGCATCTGTTTATCTCTATGTGGATGTCTATGGGCGTCAATAGTCATGAAAATGAAACCTATAACATTAAATAATAATAATAGAAAAAAGTATGTCAGTTTATCAACTCACTCGCTGTCCTCGTTGTGTATGATGTTCCCATGCAGGAACAGGTCGCTGCGTATGGTGTAGATGTTGCTCTCCGTAGCCTCCGACGGCTCCACCTGCCATAATAATGGTCACCGCACACATATCATCTCGGAAAGGGAACGTAACCGTATCGCCTAAGCCTAGCCGTCAACCAGGCGGTGCCGATACGTTTACGTTACGTAACGGAACGTAAGCGTATCGGCACCGTATCGACAGACAAGGCGATTACGTTACGTTTCACCTTAGTGTGCGTTGCAGTATGGTTAGCCGTTCAATATTCCTACAAGGAATATCGAACGGCTCGAGGTGATACGGTCACGACCCCTTTTCGAGTTGAACGGTGGCGTAAGTCTCGGTATTATTTGTTTAATATTTCAGAGAAATAACAAATAACAGATTAAAAACAACAATAGAACAAAAAATATATAGCAAGTTTAAAATAGCTCCCCATTAGTACAATTATGCCACAAGTTCCCGCCTAGAACGAGTCATAGGCATTTGAATGGGTGACAGACAGGGTAAAAAATGTTTATCAGTTGCGTACAGCAACACCAAGGCATACGGTACTTAGTAGGACGCTAGGATAACGTAGTAAATTAGTAGCGACTATTATTATTACAGAGCTTTAATACCAAGTGATATATGATTATATCACTTGGTATTAAAGCTCTGAGGCATCGAATTCAATCCTTCCGAAAAAAAATATTATATTTTGATTTCGGAAGAATCCACATTCAGAAATTCACATTAGTGACTGCAACATCAAGAGCTTTGTAAATACAAATTCATTTCAGCAGGGTCTATGTCCATCATTATATTTTTCCCAATTTCTTTAAAGTTTTATTAAACTATAACGTTTAGATTTCCCAATCTACAGAATAAGAGAGAGGAACATCACAACTCCTAGTCAGTCTTATGGAAATCTAAAATCGTTCAAATGGATATGTATAAAACATACACACGCTCTAAAAAGGAGGAAAAAACTATATAGCAAACATTTTCTTTACAAAATTTTCACGCAGACCTCTCTTCTCTCTCTTCATCATGCATAGTCTATAGCTCTTGTATCCAAGATGGATGGTGCCAATGTAATGTCACAATGTGTGTAATATAACAATTGCAAATGATATCAAATCTATGTAAGTCAACTTACGTGCACATCCTCCCCCAACACGAACGTATCGTGCGTGTGTGCGGGCGTGTCCGGCGCGTGCATATGCGTGTCCGGCTCGTGCATATGCGTGTCGGACCCGTGCACATGCGCATCAGGCGCGTGCTCGTTCGCATCAGGCGAGTGCGTGACGGACGCGTGAGTGTCAGGCGCGTGTGCGTGCGTGTCGGCGTAAGCGCGCGCCAGCGGCCACGTGCAGTGAGTGCGGGCCGCGTGTCCCGCCCCCTCCGCGCCTTCCTCCTCCGGTAGCTGAGCTTCGTCCAGTATGCACCCGGGCTCCAGTAGACTGATCTGAAATACATCATACAATCACTATGATACAATGGCGTATAAACATAATAAATATCTGTGGACTTGTGTGTGGACTGCACTACGTTAGCCTAGCCCCGTGCTAAGTACCGTAAGGACTTGTGTTACGGGTACTAGACAACCGAAATATATTTAATATGTTTTATAATTTAAGAATATTTAATATAATAATATAATTTTATAATAAATTTAAGAATTTTTTATGCATATAATACGTAGATAAACATCCATGACCTAGGCGGATTTCGAACCCGCGACCCCTGACGCAACACGCTCCACTTATCCGAGCTGTGTACCACTGCGCCAGCGTGGTTTCAAAGCGGCTACATTCCACGGGCCACGGCCAGAAAAAGCTCATCGGTAAAAAGTATGGTAATATTCTCGATAGCTTCCGCCCGCAACTCCGTCCGCGCAGATGTCGGTCTTTGCGTGGATGGATTTATTTTTTTTCGACGTATTTTTCCAGGATAAAAAGTATCCCAATTTATGCCCAGGATAATAAGGTATAATTATACCAAGTTTCATCGAAATCGAACCGTTAGTTTTCATGTGATGCCTGAACATACAGACAGACAGACAGACAGACAAAAAATTTTTTAATCGCATATTAGGGTTTGGTATCGATCCAGTAACACCTCCTGTTATTTATTTTTTCAATATTTTCAATGTTAAGATTTATTATATAGTATAACATATAAAATATAGATATAGATTAATTTGTTAAACATGTGCCATAGCAATAATGACAAGCGACTATTTTATACAAATTTTATTTTAGTATAGGTACACTACCATGAACATGTTCTCGTTGTCTGTCCCCGGTGAGTCCTGGGGTTCGTCGGACGCCGGAGAGTTCTGTTCTTTCTTGTGCACTTTCTTTAGGTGCATGTACAGGGAGCTCATATTGGTGAAACTTTGTTCGCAATCTGTAACCAATATTAGCCCTTAATAAAAATCGCACTTACTATCCCAAAATGGTGTTAAACATCTTCGCAACCGACGTATTTATGACAGAGTTTACAAAAGAGTTTTGAACGTGGAGGACGCAAGACAACTGTGTAGAGTTCGATATGTGGCACTCTGTTCTCTTGTATTGTGAAATAATAGTTAATCTTAATATATAAATATCTCCTATGATTAAGTCTTAATCTCTGATAAAAATTTAATTTTAATGAAATTTCACACAACTATACAACTTTATGCAACTTCATATACAAAGTTGATAAAAGCGAGAGGCATAGTCTACTACACTTTACTTCGATAATTAACTGTGGCCGAGCGTTGCTGAAATATCAATGCTCGGCCACTCAACTACTAAACTATATATAACAATTAATCAGATTTTGATAAAACTTTATGATCAGCGCTTAAATAATGTGGATCTTGCAAGACGTAACATACTCACCGGGGGCGGAGCAGGCGAGGGTGCGGCGCGGGTGCGGCGCGTGGTGGCGCGCGGCATGGTCGCGCAGGTGCTCGCGCCGCAGGAAGGCGCGCCCGCACACGCCGCACGCGTGCCGACGCTCGCCCGTGTGCCGCCTCGCGTGACGCAGCAGTTTGCTCGCCGTGCGGAAGGACCACCCGCAGTTCTGTACCGAGATTTATACAACTCAAAAACGACAATTATGTTTAATATCGTATATTGAAGAGAAGTGTGGAGAAGTATGAAGAGTAAAATTCTTCTAGGTATTAATGAAGAGTTTTAGGTACCTAAAATTGTATCTTCATAAAAAAGAATATTTGTGTAAATAATCTTGAGCACTAATATTCCAGTAAATAGACATCAAGTTAAGCATATATGAAAAATAATAAATTAACATAATTATGATTCTTGACACTTATACTTGATATATAACCTATCCTAACACTTGACTAATTTTTCAGAATAGGTTTGCCTAGGAAACAAACATGATACAATATCGTATAGATTACCGGGTATCTGCATGGGTATGGTTTGTCGCCGGTATGCGCGCGCGTATGCTCACGCAGGCGGCAGGGCTGGCGAAACACGCGGCCGCAGCCCGGCCACGCGCACGCCAGCGCCGCGCGGCGTCGCACGTGCGACCGTTCGTGCGCGCGCAGACCCGACGCCCAAAAGAAAGACCGCCCACACTCACCGCACCTAGGAACGAGATTTTACAGTCCACAGGTTCCCAAAGTAGGCGATAAAGCCACCTAGTGGGCGCTGGAGGCCTTGAAGGGGGGCGGTAAGGGGGCTAGAATACGGAGGCGATACGAATTAACTCTTCAAAGTGGGCGTTAGACGAAAACCTTTGGGAACCTGTGTTTTACACTCTCATGCCAACTGGTGGCTCAAATAGGATCTTTCAACTGGCATATTTGTCTTTTCCGGTCAGTCAGTCATCAGTCGGGGCCATTTACAGGACTACCGGTGCCCATAGACACCCGAATGTACAGATGTGTTGCCCTCCTTCCTCCTCCTCCCTCTATGGGATGCCAGCTACTTACACAACGCACAAAACACGACAGCGCAGGCGTCACTTTCCGCCGGTATCGTGAAAGCGAGAGGTTCCTCCCTATTGTGCCGGCTTCATGGATGACGTTGACATTTTTTGTAAGTATTTAATGCCTAAAAAGTAACATTAAGAGCCTGTCCATATTAAGCGTATCACGCGCGTACCGTTACGCGCCTAGACGCTCGCGAGTTGCGGACGTACTAGAGCTGCATACGTCGCGTCCAGATGTGGCATCGCGTTCGCTAACTCGCGCGTTATTCGCTTGTGATTCGCGAGGATCTCGACTCGCGCGCTCGACGCGGGAACTGACGGCGTGTCGAGGTACTTGAGCGCCGTTGTAGCGTCCAGAACTACGCGCGAGTCGATGGCGATTTTACGTAATTAGGTCGAATAATACCGAAGTTTTTATTTACGAAGTTAAAAAAGGTAGCTATATGGGATATGGAATCATCAAATTATAGCAATAGAACCATAAAAAGTAGGAAAGAAATAGACGAAATTTTTAGTGTAGATACGCGCGTGAATCGCTGTATCTGGAGGCAATAAAAAATTGATACGTGCGTATCGACTCGAGCGTAATTCGCTTAGTCCGAACAGGGTCTTAGACACGCCACAGTCGGCTAAAGTGCCGCCTCTAACATAGAGATGTATTGCATGATCCTTATGATACATTTAAGCCGAGTATTTTAAGAATAAGAAATCTTTATTAGACCAAGGAATTTACATAAGTGAGTTAATTAATTATTTAAATAATTAGCAAAATATCACTGCACTAGGTTATACCTGTATTGCAGGCATTTTCGTATATTAATTAAATGATAGTTATCATATTGTGTAAGATCAAGGATTCGGTCTGTGATGTTTTATACACAGTACTAAGGTATTGTTAATTAGCATCCTTAAGGCTCAACTCACACCGAAAGAGCGGTGAACGGCAGCGAAGCGCAGCGACCCGCCCGGTAGGAAAGGCGCGCGGATTCCCGCGACTGCTCGAGAAGTCGCTGGAATGCTCCAGAAGTCGCGAGAATTCGATAATAAGTATTATAGTAATGAAAATAAAATTAAAATTCATATGGCCGTGAAAGTGCGCTCTGCTGCGCTGCCCTTCGCCACTCTTTCGGTATGAGTTGAGCCTAAGGCATACTTTTTAAGAACAATTCAGTTTTTCCATAAGACCAAGTCAGAAAGTTCTTCAAGTATTTTTAATTTCGCCTCACGCTCGGATAAATGAACAAATTTACAGATTTTGGATATTTTATTATAAATGAAAGGTTTCATGTACATGATGAACCGTTTTGCAAACATTGTTTTTGTAACAGGTCTGCCTGGCAAGCTGAATACATACATGCTTACTAATTAGCAAATTATAGTCCTGTAAAGTTATCACCTGTTTATGTGTTAATATAATAAGTTTTTGTAAGTACAGTATTTATAGTATTTATTTTTTTTTATTTTATAATATTTTATGGCAACATTTGTGCATAAACAGTTATTACACAAATTTATTAAGAATTACTGTTTCTACTACTGCATAGGAGAAAAAATTGCATACTGTTACTAAGGAACTCTCCTTCTATGCTCTCCATTCCAAGTTTTGAATAGCAACATGTTTTATACACAATTTTTCACATATTTTTTTTACTCACCTGAGTTACCTATCAGTATACTTTTACACTAGTATTGTAAACATTCTAACTTGATAGATGTTTTTATGTAACATGGGCTATATTTTATTATGATTTAACAAACAAAAGTCAGAGATTCAATTATAAAATAAACATTTTCATAAAATATCAACTAAAAAAGAAATATTATAATCAAATATAATCCTACTAATTATATAAATGCGAAAATTTGTGTTTGTATGTTGCTTCTCTTCACGCAAAAACTGCTAAACCGATTTTCATGAAATTTGGCACACACATAGACAGTAACTCGGAGTAACTCATAGGATAGTTTTAATCCCGAAAAAATGTTTCTATGGGATGCCATGGGATGATTTTCTATTTTTCACGTGATCGAAATTTACGTGGGTGAAACCGCGGGGCGCAGCTGGTATGTAGTAGTAGTAGTATACTATAAATTAATAATTGATTACTCAAATTTGTTAATTAACTATTACTTTCAAAATTTTTGTTATAAACGTACAAGGTTGATAAAAGCGAGAGGCATTAAATGAAACCATATATTTAGTGTATCATTTCCAGGGTGCACAATAAAAATCCGATCAATCGGAGCAATAGTTTAGCCACAGGAATTTTGAAAGATTTTTCTCACTTCATACACTCTGTATTACGTCAGCTGACTGAGGGCGGGCTGACGGGGTCATTTCCCCGAATAAGGTTGACGCTGGTTGCCGCCGTGACTTCAAAGGCTGTTTACGTTTTTTCTTATTTAGTAAGCTATTTATTTTGTTTGAAAAAAGTGCTTTCATATACTTCGAGAATTTTTTTTAATAGTTTCGGACTAATAGGCACTTATAGTATACGTAGTTTCATTTTGTGGCTCTCGCTTTTATCAACCTTGTGTATTATATACTGTGAAGAGAATAAAATAAATTCAAATATCATACTTGTAAGCAGCTTCCTCAGATGTATGCTCTTCATTTAAATGCTTTGCTAATTCTTCACGAACACTAAATATTCTACCACATTGCTGCTCCGATCCATCTTCTTGTGTTTTTTTAACGGGACACTCAATTGTGCTCAGTCTTTGTTGCCTTAAAGTCCCATCTTTGTTGTGTAAATTTTTGTGCTTTTTCAATTTTTGTTCACTTGCAAATTCTTTCTTACAATCATTTATATCACACTGTAAAAGGAAAATAAATAATTTTAACAATCAACTATTGTATTAAATGTGTTCCGAGGTATAACTTACCTACTTAGGCTATCCATAGTCCATACTATAACCAAGACAAAATAAGAGATTCCTAAAGAAAGGTCAACATTTGTATTTTTACCATAATAGTAGTGGAATCATTGAGAAGACTCCCATATTGCTTCCACAAAATCAGAAAATATTACAAATAATGTTAAGAGATATTCCCAAAGCTATAGACATTATGCAAAAAGGGAAACATATTAGCATAACGTGTGCATTGTATTGAATGTACTCAATCAATGATACATGAACGATGAACAGTCAGTTTTATATGTAAAATATAAAAAGCGAAAACATAAAAATAAATACCTTAAATTTATGATTATCTCTATCTCTTGCCACAAATGTATTTACATTGACATCAGTAGTTTGTAATTTGTCGACGTTTGATGTGTTCAAGATAGAAATATTTGATAGAGGCACCACTGCTGCACCATTGACATCCGACGATGGCTCCATGTATATACTTTCTACATTACCTATAACAAACATACAAAAAGTTTCACAATCCCTGGTTTTTGTAGTACTGGTTGTCTGTAGTACTGTCTGGCCTACAGTTTCGAATGTTTTACATTTCTAAAACCTGTAGAAAATTGTGGAGCCATAATAATGAAAACTAAAATAAATCCTATACACAAACCTCCAACACATTAGTCTAAGTGTTGGTGATATTCATATAAACTGAAGATCGTTCTGCTAATAAACACTGATATAGCAGATTCCGAGCATCTTGCAACTAGTTGGTTCAAATGTTACATTTATTTTCATCTTCTTTATCAGCAGCTGTTGTCCACTCTGTATATGAGTGCCACTTACACAAGACCCACGTAACTCCTGCCACATATTATATACATATTTTAATTAAGCTTATAAAACATATGAACTAGCGA
The DNA here is from genome assembly GCA_001625245.1 of Calycopis cecrops. Lineage (NCBI taxonomy): Eukaryota > Metazoa > Arthropoda > Insecta > Lepidoptera > Lycaenidae > Calycopis > Calycopis cecrops. Next base: position 137,789 of record LUGF01010155.1, read on the forward strand.
AGGTATCTTACCAATAATAATTTTGTGTGTATTATTAATAAATTCCATCCATTTTGGTTTATCTTGAGTATTCTGACTTTTCGTAAATACCACTTTCTCTAGTAAAGGAACATTCTGAAATAAAATAAATTTATACTTATTACTTTACATACACAATGTTAAAATGTTTTAAATGTGTAACTATAAGGTCATTAGCGAAACTTTGCTCCGCTCCGGCTGCTCGTTTGCCCTCCTATATCGTAAAAAAAAAAAAAAAACGTTATGGAATGGATTTTTTAGTAAAACCCATTAACGCCCAAATGAAAACCATTTAAATTTTTTCATAACCACTTTATAAAACGCATAAAAATATCTAAACACTATGTACAAGGAAAAACAAAAAAAATATTAGAAGTTTAGTTTTAGGAGTGTACTAAGTTTAGTACAACGAGCGCTTAGCACTCCTTTCGGGGAGAGCATCTTATATCCCGAGTCAGTATTTTCATGCAGTTAAAATAATTAGTTTATACTCTATATACAACACAAATAGCATGGTTCAGTATTTTTTCTAGAGCTGTGACCATAATTTTGTATGATCTTCTATGTCAGTTCTATAAGTTCTTCCAAGTCATATTGTCCATTTTGATCCAAAGAAGTGCAGGTTGTATGTCCATTGAATTTAAACAATCTAAGCAATCGTCGTGAGTTTCAACGCAGTGCCTTCTTTAGGCGTTATAAAAATAATGTATGGAATGGAATGAATATATTATGTACTCATGTGACATTACCTATACAGGCACAGAAAGGCATACCACCATTTCTTTCACTTTACCCCAACTGCGTATAATTTTATGGGCTGGTTTTTATAAATTTATTCTTCCTGTTTCCTTGTTATATCTTTTGAATAGGTTAGAGAATTAGTTATAGCATCTCGTCGTCATTAACGGTAATCAAAGATGGGGCCTATGGTAAGGTCATACTATTCAGGATATTTAAATTTTTAGCATGACTCTCTTTGAAATATGCTCAGAAAAGAGTTACTAAGCACACATTTCCTCAAGTGTCCATCACAATATTGGTTTCAGTTTTTTAATCAGACACATTTTGTGAAAAACATCTTCTTTCTCCGATATCATTTTCTATATGATCATTTAACAAATGCATGTTATTGCCACCATATTCCTCTTTTACTAATATTCATAATCACGTGCCATCATAATGACTTTTCTCTATATATTTATGGGCAAGATTCATCAGTTCTCTATTTTATGAGTTATGAAAGAAATTTCTTTGGGTGTATGTAAACAAATTGACGAATAATATTATATAAAAAAGTATACAAAAAAGGCTACTAATAACTCTATTATATCATATAGATATAGTTACAATATAACAAAATAATATGTTATAGAGTAAAAAATAACCATAGGGTTAACCAAGAGGGTTCCTCTTAAAAATTATTTCCTGCATAATAGCATGAAGAAGTCACCACCACAAACAAAAATTTCACGAGCATAACAGGGAGACTATCTTCTTATTCTTATAAAATCTCAATTTGTTTTAACTACAGAGTAAAAAGTTAAAATTATAGTTTCCAACTTAACTTAAAATAGTGTATTATATATAGTACGGTGGGACAGATGAAAAAAGTTTTTTAAAGAATTTTTTATGGTAAACAATAGTTATCACTTTTTAATTCATTATTTTCACCTCTTTATTTTTTTACAAAAGATGGAGCTCTTTTAAAAAAATTATGGCTGTTTTTTCCCAATGTTGTCCTTCAAAATCACCTTATGCTATTAATAAAATAGAGATTTCTACTCACTTTGTTAACATGTTCTTCTTTCATAAAATAAGAATTGACAATGTCAAGCTGCTGCCTATCTGTAACATAAAATTAGATTATATATATACTCATAGATATGTGTAAGAAATATGCTACCAAACCCGGTCTAATTTACAATGTACTAAAAAGCTAATGTATGGTTTTCAAGGTCAAAAATAAGTGTACGCCGGTAGTAGCACCTATAAAATTGAATGACACTCCACTAAAAGTAGTAGAAAAATTTAAATATCCAGGGCAAATAGTAACTTCTGACCTAAAGGACACTGCGGATATCCAACGGGAGCACAGAGCGTCAGCTGTGAGGGCAAATATGATCTCCCACAAGTTCGCAAACTATTTGATAGAAGTGAAACAAACACTTTTCAGAGCTTACTGCACGCCATTTTATACTACTAGCCTGTGGATAGATTATACCCACAAGCTATACAACACTCTGCCGGTAAAATATAATAATGCTTTCAGGATGCTGGTGGGGCTGCCGTGGAGGTGCAGCGCGTCGGATGTTTGCAGAGGCACTGATAGACTGTTTTTCAAACACAATGCGCAAGTGTTGCACATCCCTTACAGGCAGAGCCTTCGGCAGCACCAACACTGTCCTGAAAATGATGGCGAACCTACTGGATTGTCAGTCACTGCTGCCTTTTGCACGTACGTTCTAACTCCTAGTTGTTACAATGTATGTGTTTTATATATTTTATTGTTCTTTTATGTCTTTTATTGTCTCTTTATTGTGTATTGTGTTATGTATTTTTATTGATGTGTTTTATTTGTATATCGTGTGTATAATGTAATTGTTAAAATATAAATGTAATAGTAAGTAGCTACTAACATTTTGTTTAAAAGATAAGAACTAACTATAATGATCCAAGTTGGTAGATAAATAAATTAATTTGAATTTGTAAAAGGTAGTGCCTTCTTGCTCCCATAATACCAGTCTCAAGTGATAGGTAAATATTGTTGCCTTAAAAATGGTTTGTGGATCTGTATAGAGGTTATACAGATGCATTGTCTTCACTTCACCTAACCTCCAAAGGGCTACTGGGCACAATACATATGTAAACATTATTTGTATTATGTGAGCCAGTGGTATCATAAGACATATTTTGACTACAATAGGATATAATGGAGATTTTGTTTCACACTTACTTTGTTCAACTTCATTCCTTTCAAGATGAGTATAATCGTCCGTGTTTTGTAACGAGCTATCCAATTTGAGTACACGTACAGATTTCTTGTCTTTACATTTCTTTGGAATATTCGTTTCCGGCGCCGTTCGATTTGATGGAGACGAAGGGAGTGGAGGTGTCAGAGAAATAGAGATAGGATGACATTCTGCTGGATATGTAGCATTGGGCGGCATTCTAGTATTTCGCCTGAGTATATTAGGCTTCTGAATTTTTTTCTTTGGATTAATACTATCATGCGAAACAAACATTGTTTAAAATTTCAAACATTGGTCGTTCTATAAAACCGTTGTACCCGTTGTAGTTCTATATGGTCAGGATATTAAACATAACTCCATAACAATAATAAAGGAACGTTCATCATTTATTAGTAAACACGAAACCTTGTAAAGTTCCAACAAACAATCCTCATTTCTGAGTTGGTGAAAATTTACTACGAATGTATTTTCAGAAGTTTGTAAGAATAAAAAACAATATTAGTATACATTTTTAAAAACATAATTTACGAGGCACATGTTTAAGAATTTCAGATTTTAGAAAAACGTTCTCAAATCTATAAAATGCACTCAATTTCAATATGCACTAATAATGTCAATCAGACATTTTGAGACTTGAGTAGAGTGTTGACTGTTGACAGAAATTAATTATTACATTGTTCTATTCTCCATGGTCATACTTTTGAAGTACCTCATGTGTTGGGAAATAGAATTTTATATTCTGTGGTTTTAATATATGTTTAGCTACTGGCTGATGATAGTAGTAAGATTCAGATACTGGCTGAATGAATTTCAAATACAGAGAATGTTTTGAAATTCAAATACATAGAAGGCTAGTGAAAAATTTAGACAGATTCAAGATGTAGTTTTCGAAATAAAGCAGTTATATGTTAGACTTGGTAATGGAAAGATTTAAAATGTTATATTAGAGAGTTGAATTTTAGAAGATGGGATTTTGATATATTACTTATATATATAAATCATGTAATGGGAAATACTTTAAAGTGAAAATTTATAATATACAATGTGTAAAAGAATAAATATATATATATAGTATGACTCCTACAAGACTTTTATTTATTCAATGATGAAGACATATGTAGAAGACCAGTAAGATATTCTCAAGAGGTCATGGGCCCCCAGCATAATTTTTGAAGAAAAAGAAAATCCAGAAGCTAAGATGGACCCTACAATTAAAGTTGAAGATATTAGAAAACTAACAAAGGAAAATGATTACTCTTTATGGCGCAGAAATCTATCTTTATTGCTGGAATCAAAGGGAATTGATTTAGAAAATGAAACAGACGATAAATTTAGAATGAACAATGCTAAGGCAAAATATTTCATTTTCAATGCGGTAAGTGAAAAGTACATACATCACATATTCGATTGTACAACAGCAAAAGAAATGCTAGAAAAACTAGATAGTATTTTTAAAGGAAATAATGAGACCCAAATATACCAGTTGTTGCAAGAGTTCTATGAATATAAAATGATAA
>LUGF01010155.1:183937-198269 GCA_001625245.1 Calycopis cecrops
AGACACCAGGCCTCTGGAGCTAGGAGTTAAAATAGGATATGCCATAAGTCCGATGCTCTCTGAGCGCTTGGACATCACAGATATAAACCAACTTCCAACAGACAAGACCTATCAAATTGAAGACAAATTTGACGGGGAGAGATTTCAGGTAAGATACCTACGATTGTTAATAGTGACCTAATCTTTACACTTTAAGAATTGAAAACGTATAAATATGATAAATATAAGAAGTGATATCGAGTAAAACATTTCGCGCTAAGTTTGATGCTTTACCGCGCTTTTAGGTATCACTTACGCTTCTTGCGCACCTTTCATTTCAGAATTATATTCGTTCTTAGGGAGTAAACGTCAGTCGTATAGTTCATAACTTGCAAACCGTGCCATGTGGTTTTAGTGATACCACGTGGCACGATGAAACCGTTACACCCGCGCCATTTGATTAGGTTATAAACTTCATCCCCTTACGAGAAGTAAGGGGATGAAAAACTCCAAAGGAGTTAAATTTCTAAAAATCCTATCACTTACATCATGAAAGGAGTTCCTGTAGGTTTCGAATTTCAAGCCACCCTGGTGTATATATATCATTTACAGTATATACACTATAATCCAGCCTTATATGCCATACAGCAGAAAATAAGTTATTGGTGACCCTGGGATCTTACTCTATAGTTAAGTCAACATTGAGTGGAAAAGAGAAAGAAAATTCATTGTTTTTTTTTAAATCAGATGCATATGGACAACGGAGTGTTCGAGTATTTCTCACGCAAAGGCTTCGCATACTCCGATCATTACGGGAAAACATATGATTCAGGACTACTTACGCCGTATCTGAAGGATTGTATCAATAGCAATGTGAAGAGCGTCATCCTTGACGGAGAAATGATGGGATGGCACAAAGAGGACCAGTACTTAGGATCCAAAGGTAAATTAATTTATTTCTCACTGACTAAGAATATTACCTTACACTATTAGATATCCAACAGTGGACTGCAATAGGCTGATGATGAATGAAAAAAATGATGCCCATGATAGCTCATAGAGCTCTACTAGCTCATGACTCGTGTCGGCCACTTTTTAGCTGCCGCACGTGAGCTGCTCCCCTCCGTTAGATGTGGGGAGAGGAGGACACCCGCTGTCCTCGGCCAAGATAATAATAGTATAACCTATTAATCGCAATAGTCCGGTTTGCCTTCTCCCAGTAGCTGGGAAAGAAGGGGGGGTCTGCACCCGCATCGACCACAAATTACAGAGGCTCGAGCTACCTTAGGGCACTCGCCTCTCATACAGACGAAGCTGCACTGGGCTTTCAGTTCTACTAGCGTAGATTCTATCTGATAAAAAAAAAATGAATGAACTTTAGATATTAGCTAACTGTGCTAGCTAGGCTGTTTCTGTGTAATTATTAATCTAATGCCATAAATTGTTTATTTATACCCAGACATTTAATTAATTGATGAGAACCTGACCCCTTTTGTATCGAATGTTATTTTTGAATCAGGACTAGTTTAAAAAACCAGGCCAAGTGCGAGTCAGACTCGCACACCGACGGTTCTGTAGGAACGAGAGATATGAGCAAAAGTAATAGACGTTGAGAAAATTACACTTCCCTGCGACAAGTTGACAAACTTATATATGCGGGTGCTTGCGTACATTTAGTATGAAACGAACTACCTACATGCATAAATTGGTAATGATTTTTCCGGTGATATAAATTTTATATTTATTCCTATATGTATAGGCACTGTAAGGTCTTACTTCTTGCCAAATTTCAGAATTCTAGCTCAATGGGAAGTACCCTATAAATTTTCGAAAAAGTGCGTTTTCATACAAAATTTGTGCATAAATGGCTATAACTTTTTATTGCGTCAATTTAGAAGTGTGATTTTTTCTAGGCCTTAAGACGTAACTGACCTCCGTATTTGACAAAAATTTAAGCTTAATCCCTTCACGAGTTTTAGAGAAAAAGGTCTTGACAGACGTACAGACAGACGGACAACAAAGCGATCCTATAAGCCATAAGGGTTCCGTTTTTTCTCTTTGAGATACGGAACCCTAAAAAGTAAGGTAAAGTTCAAAAGGAGTTATAAGCTATCTGTTGAAACTAGGATCATTCGAAATTAGATCATAATTAAGGACTCTTTACAAGAGATCTTTATTGAGGGGCGGTGTCACTTTTAGGGGCCGACTTTAAAAATTGGACACGACTTTTACTAACGTACCGTTTTATTGCTTTAAGGCTATGCATATGACATCAAGAAACTGAGCGACAACTCGAAGTTCCGGCCCTGCTACTGTGTGTACGACGTGTTGTACTACAACGGCAGGGCCCTGGTAGGGCCGCAGGATAAGGGCGGCGTCACGCTTAGGGAGCGACTTCAAATATTGGACACGATTTTCACTGAGGTCACCGGCGTTATACAGTTGAGCAAACGGAAGATCGTGAAGGACAAGTACGTGTTTTAATTTTTTTACATTGGGTAAATGCTTTTACACATATCGTAGTAGTTCCGCGTAGGCTTAGAAACAGGGTTTCTCAACCTTTTTGAAGTCGCGCCTCCTTGCGTTTCATGCCTACCCTAATAAAATATAGTTACCTAATTAAACAACGACATTATGCTTTTTATTACATTTGTTATATGTAGGTAATTAATTATTAATACCCCTAAAAACAATTACTTAGCACGAAACCATTAAAATCTATGAACTACGTAACTAATGTGAAACCTGAAATTGTTTATTTCTGACTATCAAGACTATGCGAGGTAGGGTTGATAATAGTAGCTAGTGCTAAAAACCCAGCTTTCCACAAGAAAGTAAAAGAGAATTGAAGCAAGTTTTCAGAGGCATCTCAGCGATACTTTGAGTGATTCTATATCTATATTCACCCAGAATTATTTCATTATTAGAAGCTGAAAATCGTCTTTTACTTTTGAGTCAGCCTTGAAATCCCAAAACACTTCCTGGATGTTAATGGGTAACTGCAATACATTGGTCGTGAGTGGGTTCCGAGTCTCAGATTTTGGATCAATGTCTGCAAAATTAGTCTAATAATTTATTTTTCCTTATGGTGGTGACCATTATAAAATGCTTCGCGCCGCCTCTGAAAACTGGCCGCGCCCCACTGGTTGAGAAACCCAGATCTAGAAGAATTTATATGGAACTTGCAGCTACTCCTAGTCTCCGTCTGCCGTCTGCCAATAGTGTTCTCATTCGCCAGGGGGACGGACCTGTCGTGCGATCAGTATATTAGATCCTAGCGCAAAAAAACTACTTAAAAGAAAAATAGACCTCTTATATGAGCACTTTGTTGTTTGTATGTCTAACAAACTCAACGGTAATGCAAAATAAGTACTACCGGTGAATTAGAATCGTGAAATTAGGCAAGAAGTAATAAAAAGAAAGGTGTCCAAAAAGTTAGTAAATCCAAAATTATATCACGAAAACCTTATTAACTTTATGTTGTCATTTTCTTGTACCTAATCTCTTGTTAGATACATCCTTATACGTTATAGGGAACGTGCACGAAACATAGAGGCAGCATTTTCGCTACCCTAGTGATCACTTTATGAATCAAGTGCTAGCAAAACACTAAGCAAAAGACAATGACAATGATAAGTTGACATATGTCATATCATACGTACAAACGATCCTCGCTGATATTTTGTGTGTTCCCTAGCTCGGACATATTAGAAGCTCTCAACAAAGCTATCGACGACCTCGACGAGGGTATCGTTGTGAAGGACGTGGACTCTTACTACATCCCCAACAAACGGAATGCTGGCTGGCATAAAATAAAACCGGAGGTACGAGTTGCGATTTAATATTTTCTGTGATAATCTATACTTACACTGAAGTACCTATTAGTAATCTGTAATTAAATTAATTTCTTTTTTATAATTTTACATTTTATATAAGTATTATTACTAATAATTGTTATTGTAAAATAATACTATTTTAGATATTATACAACGTTGATAAAAGCAGGAGACATTAACTGAAACTATATATTATACTAAAGAGCTGCTGTTTGTTAATACGAAACTATTAAAAACAAGTTCACGAAAGTCGAAAAGTATACTAGAATACTTTTCAAAGAAGTTAAATAGCGAAAAAATGTATACATGCTTTGTACTGACGACAATAGCAAGCAGCAACGGAAGCGGAAGTGAGAAAAAAATTTAAAAATTCCTGTTGATAAACTATTGCTCCGATTGATCTGATTTTTGTTGTGTAGCCTGGAAATTCACCCCCCTCACCATGAGCATTCCCGTGTAATGTAACGTTATAAGATTCGATTTTAATTACGACATTACTCATTATTATACTAACTGACTAAGAAGTATTCGAGTATAATGTTACGTTTTACCAATGTGAACCCGTTTTGTTGAACATTTACAAGACGTGCTGTACCTATATAATTGTCAGTTGTAATGCACTTGCTTGTAGCCTCACTGATGTAATGCTCGAAACTGTAACTTTACTCGGAATGCTCCCGGTGAAGGTCCGCGGCCTGTATAATTATTACATACACGTGTATGTAACAAACAAAACAAAAAAAAATATTGTGCTAAGTGGAAGTAGAACAAGTGTGACAGATCAGAGGTTAAAGCTGATGCCTAAGTTGTGTGCATCTTTACTGGAAATCCGCAGCTCTCTACCTACGGTGATATATGCTTGTAGCTGTCACTAAGTCATGGTCGTATTGTCAAACATGTCTCTCTCTTGTCATCTGTACCTAACCATAGACATCACCTATGGTATGAATATTCACTGTACGGTCCATGACTAAACAGATACAACCAATACACTAAACAAGAATGAAAGCTTGTATATATAAATATATTTTTCTAACTGTTTCTTTACACCTTAAATTGTTTCTTAAGGTGTAAACGCCATTAATTTAAAAACTTTAAACGCCATGATTTCATTCAGTACACCGAAGGCGCCATCACTGATCTGGACTTAGTCATAGTCGGAGCTGACGAAGCGGAGAACAAAAAGCAAGGCAGAGCTAAGAGCTTTTACGTCGCGTGTCATGATAATACGCCAGGTAATTTTGTATAAAATATAATTTTAAAATGAGAAATAGGTATAATTCGACCACGATAATAAGTTACATCTGCTTTCGTCGTTGACGCAGAACAGCGCAACATTGGCCGATATAATCCGATTTATAACTCCAATTCAATAAAAACCTTTTCTTCAACTAATAAGGCTTAAAATATAACAAGACATGAGTTTATGCTATTTCGCTCACGATATCTGTGCTGCATGACTTTTGACGTGTGAATGAATGACAGCCTATGAGAGCTGACATTCGGCTCAGCAACTGACGAATGCCAATACAGCCAACTCTCGTTTGACCAATGGCGAATGAAGAATTTCCCGTGCAAACATATTGCCTGGTGATTGGCTTAAATAATTTCGCGCCTTTCCAAAAAATGATTTCTGCGCAGGTACATCGGTGTAACTTATTTATATGCTACTATTATACACTCCTAAAGCTAATTAAGGTTAGATATTTATTATTGTATTGCGTTCGACGCTCTCTGGAGAAGGCACATGTCCAGCAGTGTCTTTGGGCTGCTGCTGCTGATGGTGATGCTGTTTATATTGCAAAATTTTAAATAAATCATATATTTACAGGGTTTAAAAATTAAATTCATATTATTTTTTCTATGAAAAAATTAAATAGCGAATTATGAAAAGTCGTAGAAAAAATGTTGTTGCTAAAGATGCCACCTATCTATAGGTATCGGAGAGCTTGCAGGTGTTTTAGAAATAATCCTCTATATTTAAGTCAGTCTAATTAAATTAAATTACTCAAAACTAGGTACTTCGAAAACAACATACTTACATCTTTTTCACCCCTGTAAATTGCACATACATACATTGTTTTATTTATTTGTTCTCAGGCTCGCCTGATCGATGGGTTTGCGTGGGCTGCGTGGCCACTGGCTTCTCCTCTGACCAAAGAGAGCAGGTCTGTTCGTACCTGCAGAGCAACTGGCAACTGTATCGCAAGAAACCGCCACCACAGAGCATACACTTCAACAAAGTTAAGCCCGACCTATGGATACTGCCAGAACATTCTATTGCACTTCAGGTATTTCTTTGACATATACGTTAGACATTTTTCATTGCAAGAAGTAAAATGTCAGACAGATCGCGACGGAGCTAGTCCGCACCTCGCACTTCGGGACCGACTACACTACAAGACATATAAAACACTAACAATATTGAACGAAACAGATCAAAGCGACGACGGAGCTAGTCCACATCTTGCTTTTCGGGTATAATAATACTAACGGTATTGAACGTAACAGATCAAAGCGACGGAGCTAGTCCGCACATCGCAGTTAGGGGCCGACTACACTAAAAGACATAAAACACACTAAAATATTGAACGTGACATATCAAAGCGACGGAGCTAGTCCGCACATCGCAGTTAGGGGCCGACTACACTAAAAGACATAAAACACACTAAAATATTGAACGTGACATATCAAAGCGACGGAGCTAGTCCGCACTTCGCAATTCGGGGCGGACTACACTACAAGACTTATAACACACTAAAATGTGGCACACAACAGATCAAAGCGACGGAGCTTGTCCGCACCTCGCAGTTAGGGGAGGACTACACTACAAAACATGTAAAACACTTACAGTATTGAACGTAACAGATCAAAGCGACGGGGCTAGTCCGCACCTCGCAGTTAGGGGCCGACTACACTAAAAGACATATAACACACTAAAATATTGAACGTAACAGATCAAAGCGACGGAGCTAGTCCGCACCTCGCAGTTAGGGGCCGACTACAGTACAAGACATAAAACACTAACAGTATGGAACGTAGGGGTGAGACGTATTTACGCTACCAGGTTTTAATACCAGGTTTTTACTTCGAAGAAGGGCGCCCTGGTACGCGCAACAGATACTTGCAAGTATAAAAGTATTTTGCTATACGCCGATACATTACAAACAATATAATAGTAATAAGAAACACAATCCTATTAATCAAGACAAATACTTGATAGTATTTTTTTTGTCATACAGTTTTGCTCCTTGTGAACTAAACAATAAAGATCGAAATCGTCTGCAAGTTTTTCAAAACCCCGTACTTGCAAAGACTTGAAAGTATCAGGGCTGAAGTGTGAGCCCTGGTACGCACAGAAAAGACGTGCATGCAGATAAAAACCATGTCCCAATAGAATAAGGACCACAATCTTATTGATCAGAAAAAACTTTGATAGTATTTTTTCATTTCACACAATTTTGCTCCTTGTATATACTTAACAATAAAAATCGAAATCCTACGCGAGTTTTTTATACGTGTCGGCATCAAGTACAAAGCCCTTTTGTTTATTGCTTGTCGCCGCTTCCCACCAGAGCCAGCGAGATTTGTCGCGGGACCTTCAGTTTTGTTCTAATAAGTAAAAGACACAAAATGATTGATGATTGCGTGTATGGAGATATCGTAGTCATGTTTGTTAGTTACAACAATAATAAAGATGTACACCTATTTATATTTAATGCAGTGTAAGTTTTGTTTTGATTTTTTTGTCAGTTTAGTTGAATTGCTCAACTAATCGCATGTTAATATTGACCTCACCATATTTTTTTAAAAGTTAGTTCGGGAGTTTAGTGTATTTAAATTTTAGTTATTAAATAGTTATAAATTAAGCATCTAATTTTATTATTTAAAGTTTATAATTTAATAGGTAAAGTGGACATTATAAGTATTCGATTTTATAGCTAAGTTTCACGTGATTTGGACTAGTGGTATACTTGTGCAATTAATAGTCTTTTTTAATAGTGAATAGGTTAGTAATAAACAAATATACATAGCAGACAGTCCTAAGCCTGTGACAAAGTAGGAAGGAAAGATTTAATTTTTAGCGACTAAAACTTGTAAGAGATAGAGTCATTGCTTCATTACATCCAAATCGGACCAATACAATCAGATCGGCGTTAAGGTATCATATATCAAATTTCGTGTGTTGTGTGCAATGCGCATACTAAATACTTGCAAGTATTTTAAAACCTGGTTTCCAACCCTGGTATTTTTAAGTACTCGTACTTGTAAGCCCTGGTATTGAATATTACAAGTATATCTCATCTCTAATGGAACGTAACAGATCAAAGCCACGGAGCTAGTCCGCACTTCGCAATTCGGGGCGGACTACACTACAAGACATAAAACACTAACAGTATTGAACGTAACAGATCAAAGCGACGGAGCTAGTCCGCACCTCACAGTTCGGGGCCGACTACACGCTGCGGTTCCCGCGCGTTATGCGTATACGCGACGACAAGCCCGTGGGTGACGTCATGACGATGGAACAGTTCCAGCAGCTCATCACAGTGAGTGTCTTTATACGATACGATTTCTCTGAACAATCATTCTGCTGATTCTTAATCCTACTGATACTTATTATGAATGCGAAAGTGTATGTATGTTTGTTATTCTTTGAAATAAATATATTTACTGGTTTTGGATGAAAATTGGAACAGATATAGATTACAATCTGGAAATAACATGAAAATACTTATTCAATCCAAATTAAAGTATATTGTTCCATTTGGGATTGATTTCAAGAGATGACCACGAGGCACAAATGATACGTCATACATGAACATAAGAACTGGAAATGGAATAGGTCATTTGCAAATTACAATACAACACCGACTATACGATTTGTTCAAATCGTGTCTTGCGAAAAAAAGACGTCAGGCCCGGAGCAAGTACCATAGAATAGAGCAGTTGAAACAGCTTTTTGAACTGGTTTATTGTATCGAGTCACTTGGCTTTGTACGATTTGCCTTTGCGATTGAACACAAACCAGCATTAGAAATGAAACTGAAAGTATGTAGTCATAAATAAAGTCAGTTCTATGAATGTGTATATGAGTACGTACGGGCAATATGATGTATATATGTAGGTAACGTGATTCATGATGTCACGTTTCGTGCGGTGTGTATGTAGCCGGTGGCCCATCTAGGGGGGAGGAGGATGGAGGGCAACGCATCTGTATAACATCTGCGGATGCCTAAGGAGTGATGAAAATGGCTCCGACTGCTCGTTTGCCCCCTTATACTATAAAGAAAAGCAGATATATTGGTAATAACATATATACATCGAAAAATTTATTACAGAACAGAAGTCCTGTTGAGAAGCTTTGCACCAAACGCATAAACATGTCCGACATAGAGTACGGTAAGAAGACTCGCAAGACGCGCGCGAGCAAGGAGGTCAAAGTGGCGGAGCCCTACCGCGCCGTGGCCACAGGAGACGTCGAGGTCAAATCGCAGGCCCTACAGGGCCGCAAGATCTGCGTGCTCTCCGAGGACGAGGACTGCAAGAAAATTGACTTGATCAAGATCATTGAATCGCACGGGGGCAAACATGTTGGGAATATTGGTGAGTATAAGAGAAACATGTCAATGAATGAAGGCTGAAGACCCGGCTAAGAATAGAATAGAATAGAATATACTTTATTCAGTACACACATATTACACAGTAATTACACTGTTATACATATCTAAAACTCAAACATAAAAGAAAAACAATTAAGAAAAACAAAAATACAACACAGGCGAAATTATAACACGGGATAATGCACAACAGTGTAACAAAGCCCTAAAATTGTTACCACTCAGTTAATGGTTGTGGTACTCAGCTGTGAATACCACAACCCTGAGATTATGTGGTACCATCCTACTGATCCTACTATTATTATAAATGCGTTAATTTGTAAGTGGGTCCTATGCCTGTTATTCTTTACGCAAAATGTTCTTAGATTTAGATGAGATTTGACACATAACAAGTAGGTACAATTTAGAATAACTTAAACATTTTTAGGGTTCCGTATCTCAAAGAGAAAAAACGGAACCCTTATAGGATCGCTTTGTTGTCCGTCTGTCTGTACGTCTGTCAAGACCTTTTTCTCTAAAACGCGTGAAGGGATTAAGCTGAAATTTTTGTCAAATACGGAAGTCAGTTACGTCTCGATGCCTTGAAAAAATCACACTTATAAGTTAACGCAATAAAAAGTTATAGCCAATTATGCACAAATTTTGTATGAAAACGTACATACTTTGTCGAAAACCAAAAAAATATCGGGTACTTCCCGTTGACCTGGAGTTGTGAAATTTGGCAAGAAGTAAGAACTTATAGCACATATATAAGAATAAATCTGAAAACTAGTAAAATATATGTAGATCATTAGAAAAATCATTATCAACTTATAACTGTAATTTATTGCCTACTAAATGTGTGTGAGCAACCACTTATATACGTTTGTGAACTTAAACGGCAGGCGTAAAGATACAATAATTGAAAACCATGCATTACGTTTGGATTACGGAACCCTCGGTGTGCGAGTCGGACTCGCACTATGCCGGTTTTTATTCTATTCTAAAAGGATCAATGGTACCTTTTGATCCTTTTGTAGGTATACGACTAGAAGTGAATTAAAGATGCTAGCTACATGCGACTCTTAATGCCACAGATTTATCGTACAATTATTTTAATAGAACAAAATGGTCGATAGTTTCGAATGTTCATCACTAATTTTGGCAGGAGCTTCAAGGTATATTGCAGGCGAATATCGTTATCACGACTTAAGAAATGCCTATCTTTCACTATCACTGGCGAGAAGTGACACGGATGCTAAAATTAATTGATATACCTACAGGTGCGGATACATGGTGTAGCGTGGTCGGTATACGCACACAGTACGCTCGCAAGTCCATCGCGAGCGGCGACCACGACATACTACCGACTGCCTGGCTGAGGTCCCTCCCCATATCCGACACACCTTGTACCCTGGCGCCGCTGGATATGTTGTCCATAAAGAAGGAGACACAGTTGGGACTGTCCTACGACTACGACAAGTATGGTGACAGCTACACCGAGACCACAGATAAAGAGACGTTGAAGAGGTGTTTCGAGAAAATGGATAAAGAGGTTTGTCTTTGAATTTTTTAGTATGATGAGCGTTCCTTTCACCATTGAATGCTGTATTGTTATCTGTTTCTCTAATAATTATAGTGTTTAGAATATATTTGCTATAGGTATATACAGGGTTATGTTTTGGTCACTGGCCAAATTTTAAAATAAGAAAGTAAAGGTTGTGTTTTAAAATTTTTCGTCTAATTGTAATTTTTTTTAAATAAAAATCGATTTGAAACTGTCCTTAAAAAAGTCATCAATTGTTGTTCTTATACGAAATGTATCGACTTCAAGGTCAGTGACGTCGGCCTACCGTGAGTCGCAAGTGTGGTGCACGTGGTGACCAAGAAATATGTTTTACAACATGGGACAAACTAATTGTATCTAATTATTTTTTTAATATTTTATATTTCATAAATCGAATGTATTATTGATTCTGAACCAAACCTGAAAATTTGGCGGGTGACCAAAAAATAACCCGTTTAAGAATGATAGAGGAACGAACTCGATTATCAGATGCTTTTTGTAAATGGCGACAAAAATATGAAATATCAATCTACATGTATGAAAATTGGTGTACTTTTACATAATAAGTACTACTTTTTTGAAGTCGGTAAAAAATATTTAAAAGTGGTTCTATTCAAATATAAAGTGATGGAGCTAGCAAAATGCCCTATTATATATTATAAACGATCTGCCAATGACGGTTTTTATTATAGGTATTATAAGCCGAATCTTTTTTCCAGCCCCCCATTTACCTAACTAAGAATGAGAAGCTAGAAATTGACGCGCAGTTGTACGACGAGGACAATACCCTATCGTACTTGCGGCCCTGCGTCATGTATTGCAGGAACCCCCGGCTGCGATCACTGGCGAGATTCCACCAAGCCACGGTGTCAGATCCATCTCCTCATTTGACTCATGTCGTAGTACCCAAGGACACGGCATTTGAAGACTTGGAGTCCGTAATAGAGATTGCAGGAGATGCCAAAATAGTCGGTGAAGAGTGGTTGGTGGCGTGTTTGGAGAGTAAGAAGTTGGTATCAGAGAGTAAATTCCTCTTGAGACAATAGACTAGGTAGGTAACTACCTATAGACTAAAGACACCAGGGTTTCTCAGACTTATTGTACCACGTACCTACTCCTATTAGACTTTCGAGACAACAATTCACAATCCCTTAGAATACGCTATTATAAGAGTAGAGTGAAAGAAAATAGGAGTTATATCTTCCATCATCAGCTCAGTGATATCAGGTGATATCACTGAGCTGATGATGATATATGTGAATGATCATTCGAAAGTTTATAAAAAAAAAACACTTATGCGCATAAAAATATTACATCTGTGGTGTGCTCTCGATTTCTCCTAGATTCCATCATCAGATCCAAATTTGATTACAATGATTAGCCTTTGGGTTAATACCTCGGGACTATGCCCAGAGGACAAAAAATCGTTCTACAAATGAAGACGCAATCGCGTAACATACGAACACACGGTCGAATTAAGATTCTACTTTTTTTGAATTCGGTATAAAAATATAGTTTAAACTATAAAGCCGTGGAGCCGCGGCCGACTAACGGTAGCATATTAATTTTAATTAATTAAGGTAGGTAATTGGCTGACAATTACCCCATGACTCTCAATGGCATACCCTGGTGCACAACTTTGAGAAACCCTGCTGGACTAAATGCGATAACGTAGGATTGTTTAATTATTATTTATCCTTACGAGGCATCGAGACGATCAAGTGATTAAAAACAGGTCGATTTAACATAAAATTACCTAAGAGCAAATAACGAAATCAAAAAAAATCAAAGCAAATCTATGTAATCATTAACAACTTGCCACGGTTCAAATAACTAACATCATCATTGACATTATTGCAAATATGACATCTGCCCAGAAATACCCAATAATTGTGATGTATTTATTAATAATGTTTTTAAAATTTGACTTAGTTTGATACATTTTAAATTATATTATATCTAAATATAATACGAGTAGTAGAGAATAAAATATAGTGACTATTATTATTTATTAGGTTTTAACTTTGTTAAAAAAATATTTTAAGTAAGTACCTACTTTTGACCTTATGAAATGACTACTATAGTTTATATAATATTAAATGTTTTTCTTTTTTGTAATAAATTTATTTTTATGAAATAATTTTTTATTTATATTTTGATTGTACCTATAGCTTAATCTAACACTCACTAGTTACATTTTTACATTGAGATTTTTTTATTTTATCAAGATGTACAGAGGCTAGTATGTATGTAAGTAGGTACGAAGAAGGTGCGGGAGTACCACACATCCATCTACCATCGGGTTCCACCCAGGTCTGGCGGCAGGACGAACGAAAAGAAAAAATAAGTTCGAATATTATTCTAAACTGAAAGGTGCGCAAGATAAGTTGTTAAGGTACCTAAGTAAGCACGCTAAGCGTATATTTTAATACCGAGCGCTTTACGCTAAATGTGTTTCACACAATTTTAGTCCTCATATTAGGTATGTATAGGTACCTACTGCGAATCTACAATATATAAGTATTAGGTATTTCTTTTAAACGTAAACTCTAATAAATTTAAAAAAAAATAATCGTGTTGGTTTGTTTTAACAACATTATTTAAATTTTTATCACGGTTGGTTCTATATCTTTTATTTAAATAATACTTCGATATCCATTTAAATTTTATCACAATATGCATTTGTCTTAGTCTTAAGTCTCTCCATGCAATTCTACTTACCGTTAGGGGCACTGCCTGTTCCGTTGCCCTCTATCAAATAATAAAGAAAGACTTTAACACAATAACACAATGTAAAGAGGGGTCCGGACATTCGGCACACTCAAGCAATTATCCGTCGGATCAGATGAAATGGGCCGAATAATGAACGAACACTAAGCGCATCGCTCGAACAATACTCTGTTGTGTGGGCACACACAGCGTAGTCGGTGCAGCCACATATTGCGCTAATATAATGATACACTATAGTTAATGAAACATGATCAAATAGATGTATCAACCTAAGATAAATTACTGCATCTATACACAACGCTTTTAATAACGTCCCGACTAAGGCGCCCTTATCTATACCTAGAGACTAACCGACTAAGCTAACGACTAATACCTACTCTTAGTTACCTATATTGCACAAGTGTGCAGGTTTAACGGGGCAGGGTTAGTACCTACCCATATAAAAGCTATGGACCCTTAAACCATATCGGTAATATATTCAATCTAACAAAATAGTCCGTATTAAAATGCTGGACTAAACTGGTGACAAATTACGTTTAGTATTGGTAGGTACCAACCCATGATCTCATTTAGCTGCAAACAGGTTGGAAAACTGCATTTAAACGACAAAGCACAGGCAA
>LUGF01010155.1:242696-253238 GCA_001625245.1 Calycopis cecrops
AAACACACTACAAGCACTACACACCACACCCAATAGTCAAATTTCCTGATTTTATTCGGCTCTCCCCACTTTCATACCGATAACTGCATTTATAATGCAGGACCCCATCACCGAGGGGATGTTTCCCCCTGCGAGCATTGCCCGGGCATGAGGTTCGCCTCGGGGCCCGCAGACCTCCCCAGCCTTCCCAGGCCCAGGCATCAGTGAGAAGACATACATCAAACTGGCTGCTTCATACCGTTAGTACTTCCATCAGACCATGATTTTTGTGTGGAGTGTGATGTGTCAATGTATGTCTCATCAGTGAATACGATCGGCCGCCCTTGTGCACGGTATTCGTTATTTGTTGTATTCGTATTCGCGTTGTGCCAGTGAATATAAAGAGACTGCATTAATTAACACGTTGCAGTAATAATAAATCTATATATTTTTACTGAACTATTAAATTGCATATATATGGTGTAAAAATTAAGTAGTGTTACTAACAAGAATGAAAATTCCTGTTTGTCACACTGGTGTTACAATCTGGTGTGACCACGAGTCCGGCGCGCATCTTTATATGTTCATATTTAGAATTTGCTAACTTCTTTTCTCATTAAAAACAACATTTATTTTAGGTTGGAAAGAATAACTTTAGGCCTCCCCCAAAAGTAGAGTCCAGTGTTGTAAGAATAGAACCAAGAAATCCACCGCCACCTATTAATTTTGTTGAATGGGATGGTCTTACAAGAATAGCATTTGTTAGAAAAAACAAAACACTGTGTGCAGCTTTTAAACATAGTACAACAATGGCTGTTCTTGAGAAAAATTATAAAGTACATTGTTCACTACACAATAAGGTAACTAAGTATACTATATGTAAAATGTAGGGGCAAGGGGTATCTGGTCGAACTTCTTACATCTACTTGTTCAATCATTTGTTTGTTGTTTAATAAAGTTGTGACAGCTTGGAACAGACTTCCCGAAAATGTCATTATGGCACCATCGCTGAACTGCTTCAAAAATAGACTGGACAAACTAAATATCTTCAAGCTATTTGACACACACACTTCAGCTTATTAGCTACTAGTGTGGTTTAATAATAATAATAAAAAAATAATCATTTCTGATTTTGAACAATGAAATTTCATTTGTATCTGGTAGGTCTGTTAATAGGTGCAAAAGACTATTTCGTCCTGATATTATCAGGGGATTGAAAGGTACATGTGTGAAACTATAAAGGCACAACAAGTTTATAATATTATTTTTAATAATCATTTTGATATTGGCAAGACAGGGGCTTGCATGTGTTGTTGTACAGTGCATAATATAAGCAACTGTTAGTAAGTACTCCAATCAGCTATCTTTCAATGAAGGTTAATTTTTGTAAATGCTATTGTGGCTAGGGAATGGAATTCCGCAAAAAATTCTCAATTAAACATATTTGTGGGACTGGACATTTTCGATCCCGCAGTGTCCAGGAGTTTGCTGCATCCTGTATCATTAATAAAACCTCTGAAATTAAAATTTACCAACTTATTTAAAATTGAAAAAAGTAGAAAAGTAAACATTATTTTGAAAATAACTTCTCATAAATGTTACGGAGATTATTGCTTTATCTGTTAAACGGCTCATCTTGGCATTATATACTATATAACCAGCAGCAGAAAATGTTTGTTCTGCTTCCACATTTTAATTACATATGTGCATTCTTGTCCACCTTATCCAAGATATTTAATTTCCTTCCATATTAATATATCGATATTGTTATGGCCAGCCAGACTTGGGGTGTCCCAGTAGATTGTAAATTCGTCAGAATCAGCTCAAGTTCATCTTATAAGGTGGCGAGCAGTTGCAGCCGTGCACTAATGTTTCCATTCACAATACAAACCGGGAAAAAAATCCGGGATCCCAGTGGCCTATAGCCAATTTTTCGAGATGTCTATGTCCAAATCCTTTGGCTGATGATTATGATTGTACCTATTGATCACTCTATGGTTACTGTCATACTAATTTTTATCAAAGTAAAATATATAACCAATTTCTCTGAATATTCATACTTAAATTTAATGAAAAAGGCTATTGTATAATAATTCAGCCTGGAATATAATAAGTTGTGTAAATAATAGGATAGAGATAAAGAATTATATTCTAACACATGTAAAGATACTATTATTGCTTGAAATTTAGTAAACTATTGTAATATAGTTACTGAAAATTCTTAATTGTAACTCTATCTATAGTGTCACAAATAATAATCATTTATATAACTAGTATGTTTTCTTTTAACATTTTACTGTTTTTCTTATTAGGACATACCTGAAGACTTTGACATAAAACAGAAAATCCAAGAAATATTAACAACAGCTGAGGCTGATCAAATGCGTGCCAGAACAATGGACTGTGATGATTTTATGAAACTACTGCATGCTTTTAATTCAGAAGGAATACACTTTGCATAACAATTGTTGTACATTATTTATTTAATTCTAATATTTATCTAGAACAATCTTCTGTATTTTATCACTTTGCCATGCCTGAGCTTTTAAAGCCCCTGTCTGCATAATCGGAGGGTACTTGGCGTTCTGATCTGAATGGGAATCCGGGTTGGCCAGGTAAAACCATGGGTTTGGTTTTCATTACCCTCCAGCCTCCTTTTTTAGTCCAATTCTACAAAAGAAATTATTAAATTATATTTTTACATTACTAGTTGCCTATCCGACGTACGAAAATATCTTGTCATGGTAACAATGTTTTTTGCCCAATTGTCAACCCATAACTTTACCCTACAATATATAATATAATATAATATTCGAGACACTGTCTGCAGCGTCATCTACAGGGCTGATTTTTTAATCTAAAACATTCTCGAATCGCCTTCAACACACATAAAAAAAATTGTCAATATCAGTCCAGCTGTTGAGCGAGTTCAGTGACATACACATGCATACAAGAAATATATATGTAAAAGTAGGGTTTCCTGTCAATTGTAACAATCCACATTCAACCAGCATTCTATATAGTTTGTTAATTTAGCAAGATATTTCCTAAGATATAACTTACACCCAAAATCTAATGAAATTGCAAGAAACATTTAATATGAACAAAAGATCCAACTCTTAAAGTAATTGAGTTAATAAAATTAATCTATCCCATTTTTTTGCAGTAATTTTTATTAAATTCCTATCAATTCTTATTTCCAAAACTTGCAACTTTGATCTTCAGTAAAATTTGGGCTGATACAAATATAGATTTTATAATTAAATAGATCATTATTTAGCCATGATTAAGCCTTACTATAAATTATTGATTCATTTTTGAAAATCACAATAAATGAGATTAGCTCTTTATCATAAAACAGTAATATTTTATACATACATTGCCCTGGTATTTGAAATAGTAATGGATTCCAAGGACGCCCAATGCAACGAGTCCAATTTTTCCAGTAATGTATCTGTAATCTGCAGCTCTTTGAGCTCCCTGAAATCAAGTCACAATTTAACTCAAGTTTTAATTAACAAGGGTTTAGGTTACTATTATGTAACCTTACCAATGTTGAAGATAAACCATTAAATAAAGAGTCCAGAGGTTTTCGATAAAAACGGCGAATAGGATTAAGGCGCTCTCTCCAATATTCCTCGACATGAATAGGTTCGTTGGAAGCTAAGACTTGATCCTTTAACCACTGCTTACGCCAAGCTCTTTCAGCATCAGTCATTCCAATGCATCTCTCTCGTTCAGACGCTACACGACCACAAATGGTCATAGGTTTTACGCCTGCTGTTTGTGCCATGATTTAAGAATTGTATTTGTAGCACAACAGAATGAAATAAGATTTTCTAGTTGCAAATAAATAGATGTAAGATGAGATATATGATCATAAAAGTATTCGTTTGACATTTCAGTTTCAGATGTTGCTAGTTTTTGTAATTGATAAATATCGTAATGCCATTATCGCAAAAACACGAGATTGTTGCATTTAAGATGAAATATATTAAATAAATTTCTCTGTAATTAGGATATTACTTTATTTTGTGTTTTAATACTTTATATTTTTATATATAGGTAGGTATAGGATTTATTTTTTTGGCGTAATCTGTAATATGTCAACGTAGTCCTAGATCCTACGCAAAAAAAATCATTTGTGATTTGACATGTGAGTTACGACAGTGAGATAAATTTATCGAGATTTTATAAAAATATTTCTTGATATAAGTTTATCAATAGTTTCATATAAATTTAATCGTATTAATAAAACAAAATGCCTCGATATCATACAGTAGAAATCAATAAAACCGAATGGATTGTGCCCGAAAGATATCAAAATCTTACACCAGTAGGATCCGGTGCTTACGGCCAAGTTTGGTACGTATATTTGTTTAGGAAATTAGAATTAGTGCCAATGTTTATTTTTGATATTTATAAATTTATAATGACATCTTTCTGTATTCTACTAAACTACATAAACTTGAAAGTAAAAATATGTGGGCGGAACTGGTTTGCACAGCGTGCTGTTTAGTTACACGAAACAAAAGTACAAAAGTGTTACATACATGTCTTCTGAAAAACAAAATAGACGACTATCTTTGTTTTACAAAACTCTGCATTGTTATGGAATATTAGATGATAATCGTTACCGATGTTATTTCTATTGTAATATTAATTCATGTTGCACAATCATACAAACTTCATAATATGCTCTACAGATAATAATAATAATTCCGGAGTACCCGCTTTCCCTATATCTACCTTTGCATTAATCTGATTATAAGATTACAAAAGTATTTTGAATGTTTTTAGCTCTGCAATTGATAGTCTCCATAACATAAAAGTTGCTATCAAAAAATTAGCAAGACCTTTTCAGTCGGCAGTTCATGCTAAGAGGACATATCGGGAACTTAGGATGTTAAAACACATGAACCATGAAAATGTTATAGGTATGTATTTTTATGACTCATGGCAGTAATTTTCTATCATTAGTAACAGATTGAGAAGGGCCCTGATTTCTTGACCACAAATCATACTTGTGTAGAATTTCTCAAGGGAATTTTGAATTTGCCATTCTAATACTTTTGGTTTGGCTCTAAGCAACTTTGGCCCTTCTTTGGATTAACCTCAACTCATCATAATCCTACTTAATATTATAAATGGGAAAGTTTGTATGTTTGTTACTCCTTCACGCAAAAACTGCTGAATAGATTTTCATGAAATTTGGCACACACATTGAGGGTAACTTGTATTAACACATAAGATATGAAGTTTTTATCCCGAAAAAATGTTCCTATCCCTGGCATGCCATGGGATGATTTTCTATTTTCCATGGGATCGATCAATCAATTACGCGGGTGAAACCGGGGGCGCAGCTAATATGACATAAAAATAAGCATGCCTTATCATTTATCATGAATAATAGATAAGGTTAAGTAAAAAAAATTTTTGGGATTGGCCACTAAGCCTTAGTGGTTTTATTCAACTGGAAATTAACATTGCATGGCTGGAGTAATTTTAATTTATCTTTGCTATTTTTTGTAGGTCTTCTTGATGTGTTTAGCCCAGAGAAGAGCTTGGAAGAGTTTCAACAAGTATATCTGGTGACACATTTAATGGGAGCCGATTTGAGTAACATTGTCAGGACCCAGAAACTCTCTGATGACCATGTCCAGTTTCTTGTTTATCAGATTCTGAGAGGCCTAAAATATATCCATTCAGCAGGAATTATTCATAGAGTAGGTTATAATATATATATATATGTATAATTTTCTATTATTATTTTGTTATCCATAATTTAAAAAGACATCTTTGTATATATATCTCTTTAAAGAGAGAGAGCCCCATTGACATATTTTAGTATCCAAGTGCACTTTCTATTCTATCATTCTCCTATTGGACATAGTGCATTGTCTGGAGAAATTATGCAAGCTTGACATGCTCTCAGAGGCATATCAATCTAATACTGTCAACTTTATTATAGGCTTCTTTAAGAATTTTTTTGTCATGTCCGGCACTCGGACACGGGATCATTAAAATTATGTATTTCTATACTAAAAATGTTAAATTATAAAAGCACATTATCTAGTACTTGTAACACAGTTCTTACAGTACTTAACACATGGTTATAGTTGTTTGATCAGACCAGAGATAAAAATAATTATTAAAATACAAAATAAATCATTCTCAATTATCTTTTCGGGTACCGCAAGCGTATTAAGACGCTTCAAAAAAAGGCTGTACACATGTGTTCAGTATCGGAGGTTTTAAGTAGCCATCTAATTTTTCTAAAAAAAATGTGTTCTTAATTTGCAGTAATAATTAATAATTATTTTCTTTATGTAAACACCATTGACTAAATAAGAGGAGGATAATTTTCATTTATATTTCAGGATCTCAAACCGTCAAATATCGCTGTAAATGAAGACTGTGAACTAAAAATCTTAGATTTTGGTCTTGCCAGACCTACTGAAGTAGAAATGACAGGATATGTGGCCACAAGGTAAAATAATCAAATTAGTTTAAACTTATCATGAGTATTTTTAAGCTTTTGTACTTATTAATCATGAACTACATGCTGGTAGCATTTTAAGTCTTCTAGCATCTCATAATTTCTAGCATCAATACTTTATGATGACTTATTTCCACAGTTATCTTAACTAAAAAACATAATATTGTAACCAGTTTCAGTAATTGACCGAATATTAGACTTAATTAGAAAATTATAATTATATTTTATTACTGTCAATTAACAGTTTATGTCTCTATGTTATTTTGCTGTCTTTGTTTTTTGAGAAATGTGCAAATTTTTTCTTCAGGCTTTACAATGGATATTTTAACCAAATTGCTTTAGTCTTGTACACACAGTTCACATATTTTTTCAGCTAATATAATTTTTTGATTTATCACAAAGGTGGTATAGGGCACCTGAAATTATGCTGAATTGGATGCACTACAATCAGACAGTAGATATCTGGTCGGTGGGCTGCATCATGGCAGAACTGCTCACAGGCAGAACTCTTTTCCCAGGCTCAGACCGTATCCTTTTGTGAATGTACATAATATGCAAGGTTCTAAAGTTATTTTTTTTCTGTATGATATCTAGTTTCACAGGCTATGGCTAAATTAATGATTAATACATGAGCTTCAAAGAAGAAAAAATGTGATCCACTGTATCTTATATATGGAATTAAAGTATGTATCTTTATATACTTTGTCCTTGTTTCGCAATAATTGTGTACAGGCATGCAACTACATTTACCATATTGTTTCTATTCAGCATTTGTAGAGTTGCTTCAATTTAATCAATTTCAGATCGTAATCAAGTAATAACATATCATTACTAAATATTTATAACAAATTATCTAATTTTGTAACAAAACGCATTTTAGAATTTGACACTTACTCATACTTAAGTATTATTATTTATTACACATATTCATTTAAAATATAGTATTATCGTGATTATATTTGTTTAAAAATAATTAAAGGTTTGTATCATTTTACATGCACATGTTTAATTTTGATTGCCCTTGCATACTTACCACATAATATTATTAACATTCCTTTATTATGCATTATTATTTTTTAATTTGAGGTAAGTTTTCTTTAGTTTTGTATGCTTAATAACATTTATGTATAACATAGTAATGGTCATGCACCTGGGAAATATAATAAAATACTTACAAATGTTATTAAAATATTAATGACACTGCCTGAACTTAACTTGGGAAAAAGTAGAACACTTCAAGTTTTTAGCTTTCAACCTTAATTTATAGAACAGATATCCATCAGCTAAACCTGATCATGGAGGTACTCGGCACACCTGCTCAGGAGTTTATGCAGAAAATATCATCAGAGTCTGTAAGTAGATATGTATAAGAGAAAGTAATATATTGAACCTACCTACTAAACCAGTATGAATCAATGATTTGTTTAGTTCATTAAAATTATTTCATTTGGATACCTCCAAACTCCAAATGTATATGTAGGTATTGATTAAACATTTATACATATAAAATTTCATGTCTCTTGAAAATCCAAGGCAATTTTATTTATAGATGTTATACTTGTTAGGTTTTGTGTGTCTATGGTGGTAATGTCTGTCTAGCGGCGACTATGGGACTATAATCATTGTGTATTTATAAATCATATTATTTTATTGTAAATATTTTGTGTAATAAATGTTTATGTACAAAAGCTTTCTATAATGGCTTATTAATGTTTTATCATGCTTGTGTAAGTTTGGTGCTTACCTTAACATTTGCGCATTCAGATATTGACCAATTTACAAGGATTCTGTTCATATGCGGAAAGCCAGAGCAGGAAACTATTGACAAATTGTTAAGTGAAGAGGTAAGTTGTAGACTGCAAATACAAACAGAATTATACAGTTCATAAGAACATAGGAAATATTATAACTTTAAGAGTAGTTGTGGCATTGGGAATTAATAAAAATTACCTGTTGCTTTGTAAAAAAAAAGACTGTTTTTTACATACACATTGGGGGAATTACGGTAAAACGTGCCCAACAGAGAAAAATGGCCTATGCTAGGTATTTATATTTTAATTAAGACTATTACGTTTTTGGAGGCTAACCTTTCAGAACAATTATAATTTTCAATTAAATCTTTTCTAATACATAATACAGCATGGCTATAGTATAAGTACAGATCGTGGCATAACTAAAACCTATCTATACTTTATTGATCAAGTGTCATTTTCGCTCTTAACTAATCCGCCGAGATCTGGACATTATTTTCGCGCTTTCATAAATAACAGAAGATACGCAAAAAGCGACTACTGGGTAAGCTAGGAATAATTGCCTGCAGCTAACAAAATTATTACGAGCTAACTTTACATTGACTTTAACTAATGTTCCACTAAACCAAAACGTCGATTAAATGTATTTTGTTACATATGTCTGGTTTTCACCAGATAAGGCTGATGCCAGATGTTATGATATTATTTATTATCCAATAAGTTAGATCAAAATATTATATGGTTATCCACGCCAGATATTATTCAGGTTGGCAGATTTTGATCAGACCGAGGAATCTTAAAAAAAAACAAACTTGTCTCTTAATAACATGACCGGTGATGTATCGGCACTAGCACTCTTATAAGCACATAAGTATAATATATCTTTTTTAAGTTGGTATGTTATATTTATAATCTTTAAATCTCTCAAATTAGATTTTTTATTTAAAAAATTAAACGAGCAACTCATTTTAATTGTTACGCGTGCTTCAGTGATGTTTTGTATTTGTCTGTAAGTGTATCAATTTGGGAAAAGTGTTACGTGTAACGTGTAACATACAGATAACACACCTAGACTTTCTTGACGCCTTGAATAGGTGCCACGAACATAGTACCTATTTTTATTAGTATATTATACAAGGTTGATGAAGAACTATACGAAAATACTTTTCAAAGAAGTTAAATTGCAAAAAAAATTAAACATGCTTTGAACTGACGGCGGTAGCGAGCGGCAACCTCGCACGGGGTGAATGACCCCGGTCCCCCGTAGTCGCCCGGTCTCGCTATCAGCTGACGATACTTCATGCACGAAGTGAGAAAAATCTTTAAAAAATTCCTGTGGCTAAATAAACTATTGCTCCGATTGATCTGATTTTTGTTGTATAGCCTGGAAATCATATACTAAATAGTAAATATGTGGTTTCATTTAATGCCTCTCGTTTTTATCAACCTTGTAGAATGATAAAAGTTGGCCATTTAACTTCTTTAGAAATTATTTTTATTTTGTAATTTTATTTTTTTAATTATTTTGGTTCCTATTGAAACAGGCTAAGACCATAGGCCATGCTACCGTTTAATTATTTATTTAATTTCCAGGCGCGTAATTACATTCAGTCTCTGCCGATCCTCAACCGGCGTGATTTCCGCGAGGTGTTCCGGGGCGCGAATCCCCTTGCCGTCAACTTGCTCGAACTGATGTTAGAACTGGACGCTGACAAGTAAGTCTTCTGTACATGATAGCTACTTGGTGAACACAAAAAGTCATCCTAATTTCAACATCACATCTTTAAATGAGTTTAAAGGATTTTTATTCAGGATATCGGAAGAATATACATATTCTTTCCTATTTAATGGTGTGTGAGACTATAACCATGCGTGTACCGACTGTTCGTTCGTTCCCTTCTAAGTGACCGGACTTCTCAAACAAGTTAAATTTTTAGCGACACGTGCAGTCCAGACTATTGGTGACTAAAGTATGTAACATTTTAAAAGTAAAACATAAATAATGTTGTCTTAGCCGATTTCGACGTGCCACCTGTGTAGGTCGTATTATAGTGCACAAGTGTACACAAGTGCACTCTCTATTCCCTCATTCTCATATTCCGATGGGACGGCAGTCCGACACAACCTGAGAGAAAGACCGAGAACCGACGGCTTAACGTGCTCTCCGAGGCACGGGGGTGTAACACCGACTTCACAACAACACACCACTTCCTGATTCCGGACTGTTATTAGAAATTGAAAGATCCCAATAACAATTTTTGTTTCGACCCGGGATTCGAACGCGGGACCTCACGTCTGTGGTTGAACACGCTT
>LUGF01010155.1:253414-263660 GCA_001625245.1 Calycopis cecrops
ATCCCAATAACAATTTTTGTTTCGACCCGAGATGCGAACGCGGGACCTCACGTCAGTGGTTGAACACGCTTACCACTAGACCACGGGGCAGTCAAATCTTAAATGTGCTCAGATGTTGACGGGCAGGCGCGTTGCTGTGCATTTTTTTTTTTTTTATGGTATAGGAGGGCAAACGAGCAGTCGGAGCCATTTTCATGACTACCGACGCCCACCATGACTACCGACGACACAAACTGCATGAAACTGAAAACACATCGCCATTATGCCACTAGCCGTATGTGAAGGTCCTTGCTCATGCCTCGTCAGTTTGGATACAATATTCATTATCAATCATCGTTCATTTCCAGACGTATAACGGCTGAGCAGGCGCTGGCGCACGAGTACCTGGCGCAGTACGCGGACCCCACGGACGAGCCCGTGTCGGCGCCCTACGACCAGAGCTTCGAGGACATGGAGCTGCCAGTTGACAAGTGGAAAGGTGGGGCGTGTCTTATGTTGATGTTCCTTTTCTTTCTAGTTATATATCCGCGTTTAGTTAGAAGTATCGCGCAAACAGACAAGATGCAAACCTTTTTCTTTATAGTACGGGGCGGGGCGGTCAAATAAGCAATCGGATCCATTTTCATGACTACCAACGCCCATAGACATCCGCATAAATATTATACAGATGAGCTGCCCTCCTTTCTGCTCCCACCTCCATGGGCCACCAGCTATTTACACACTGCACGAAACGCGACATCCCAGCTGTCACTTTTCGCTGGCCTCGTGTAAGCGAGATGTACCTCCCCGGTCGTGCCGGCCCAATTCGGATGGCACTACCTCTTACTGTACATCCGCGTATAGTTAGAAGTATCCGCGCAAACAGACGAGATGCAAACCTGTGCTCTACCCGATGTTTCTGTTGGGACATCCGTACTGTCACCGACCGTACAACGCGTCAGATCCTCGACAATACAGAAACTCTCGAGACAGTGGAAGTTCTCGTCGCACCAGTCTGATTCGACTGTAATGCAGCAACGATGCCATATTAAATTAGACGACCATTCTGGCACAGTGGTACAGAGCTCGGATAAGCGGAGCATGTTGCGCCAGGGGTCGCGGGTTCAAATCCCGCCTAGGTCATAAATGTTTATCTATGTATTTATATAATAAAAATCTTAAATAAATAACATTTCTTAAACTTATAAATTTACACATTAAACAATAAATATATTTCCGTTGTTTGTTATCATTAAATATAGTACTCTTAACACAAGTCCCTATGTTACTTAGAACGGGGCTAGGCTAACGTAGTGTGATATGTCCACAGATATTATTATTACTATATTATTCATTGTTACAGAGCTGGTGTGGAAAGAGGTGGTGGAGTTCAAACCCCACCCTCAGCACATGAGCACCGTAGTGGAAGTAAACCCTTCGTAGACGTAAACGTAACTTCCAACAACGGCAATAACAACGAGTCAATTTACGTACAAATAGTTTACAAGTAAGCGTAGAGCCGCCTATTTATTGTGCAACATTTGTTTATAAACAAGTTTACCGTTAACTGCCGTTTCTGAAAATTTTTCTGCTCCTCGCTTTAATGTTTATGAACTGTTTAGGAGCCACTATTAATTAACACATGTTGGTAATGACTACGAGGAAGAGAAGACTACTTGAAAAAAAAGTGCAATTCATAAATAAATGCGATGGAAAATTGTTTAAAAAATATGTTACCGTGGTTACACTTTGAGTGAAGAATAGAATGGTCATCTCAGTCCCTTGTGATTATGGTTGATGTAGAGCTGAAACGTCGGGCTTGTAAAATAATTAAATAAACCGAATAGATAAATCTGTTATAGTAATTTAACTGTAAATAACAGAAAAACTTTCAGAAACCGCGTTTACGGTAAAGTTGTTTATAAACCAATGTCGCATGGTGTATAACCGGCTTAATACGCGAGTCCGTGCTACTTGGTCAGTGTGTAATATATTTTAAGAAATATGTTTGTGATCTAGACTGGATATGATAGAGATTGTTGAACACTGAGCTAAAAGCAAAGTGGATTATATTTTAAAGATGTTGCTTTTTATCATATATTGCTAAGCTTGTTTTGTAGTATAGTTGGTCCAGTTTTTTTAGATAAGATTTTTTAGCTAGAACCCAGTATATAGTCTTTTTTAAGATAAGTCACTATACGACCAATTTAATAATTTTATACATCCTATTTTCATTGAAAAAAACTTTTTCATGTTGGCAACTATGACGTCAATTTTAAAAATTGTGTTACCTACCTATACATGAAAGTTCTCGGCAATAATGATAATAATAATTTATAATGTAATTTTTTTTAGTAATGACCAAAGCTGCAATCTTGATTTTTGATGGATGTATGCTATAATGGGAACTACATATTTATATAAATTAAGTTTATCTAATTTAAGTAATGTATAACAAAAATAAGGTATTATAATAAATTTAACAGGGATGGTGGGATGTTGTTATTTGTTACGTGTGCTTTAAAGTTTACAAAACTTATATATTTTATAGGCAACCTCTACACCCGTCCACGCACATGACGTTGTTACTTGTTTTGCTCAGTGTTTCTTGTATTAACGTATGATCTTCGAAGTTGGGTATGTTTAAAAAGTATTTTACTATATACACGAAGCCTCAGCACGTAAAATATTTTTATAGATAACTACGTACAAGAACTATCTTGTTCATATTGTATTTTTGTAGCTATGTAAGATTTAGTAAATGAGTGAATACAATTTACCTCAGAATATCTCTTTTATTTCGCCCACTCAACGATATTATATGAATAGATACTTAACCTATTTTATCGCAAAATTGTACTGTCACCGTTTTACGTGTATTAAGTATAGCGTACCCACCAACATTCCTTGCACCTGTACCTATATGTAATTGCTAATTAGGGTGGACCAAAAATCTATTATTAAAAAAAATGTTTATTCTAGGCTATATATATGCTATATGCATTTAAATTATATCAACGAGATACGACCTGCGCTGATGAAGGATTTTGTTTGCGGACTTTTTTCTCCGCTAAAGTAGAACGCTTACAGCTGTATGGAGTAACGCAAACGAGAGATTAAGTGCCCCCGCGCATTTGGCCGCTATCCGCGCGACCAGCGGCCAGCAGCCAGAGCGCGCAGCTCATAATAATTTAGCGACCACATACGTCAGTTAAATGCATAACGTGCTCTAAAATGGACGTGGAAGAAGGTATTATTGTTGCGCTTATTTGCTTATTACAAAACCGAAAGAAAAAAAGAATAACTCCTAAATGTTGGATTCATCCATTGCTATGGGATAGACTTACAAAAAGAATTATCTTCATACTGCAATACGTCTGGGAAGTATGTGTGATAACACATACTTCCCAGACGTATTGCAATATGAAGATAATTTTTTTAACTATATGAGAAAGATGCTATTTTCTCATTCCGATTTTTCCAACCTATGTCAATGATTCTTTAACTGACGCATTTTAAAGTAAAGGTTTTAGAATATAACACTTGAATGAAAGCAATTGTTTGTTAGGTATTAAATATTATTTATCGACATCACAAAAAAAAATACAAATTCAAAACAATTAGTTATTGGGAAACAGTTCAATCAAATCCGAAACTTCAGATTCATTTGGAGGGAGGGCAAGTAAGGTCGCTGATAGTGGCGAAGGAAGACGATGGACGATGTGGACTCTGTTGAGGTGGATATATATTTCTGGAAGATCCCGTTGTAGATGAGTTTGGTTCAGTGTAATTATCGAATGCTCCGTATCAAAAGACATCCTGTTCACTCGAAACTCAAGCGACCACTGCAAAAAGTGCGCGCATACTGAACGTATTTCATACGAATTGGTGTTTCTCGATGGCCGCGGCGATCAAATGGCCGCATCTAGGGTCGCATTGTTTTTGTTGGTCGATGGGCCAATACGTGGCCGCCATCGACTGGCCGCATAATGCGCGCACTTCTATTTATCTTGGAGGAATTCGATGGCCGCGCGGCCTGGTCGAGTAAATGCGCGGGGGCACTAAAAGTACCGCGTACAAAAAGTCAACCGAATAACCGGAAGACATGCATAGAGCGGACCGGACAAAACTACGCGGGAGTCCCCAAAAGAAATAGAACTCTAGTGACCAAGCGAAGCAACGCATTGCGCTCTTGAGAGTGAGGCACGTTTCGGGCAACAAATGATGCGTACTCAACGAACACGGTGTGTGATACGCAGTAAATCTGCGGGGGACTTTTAACGTATTTTTTTCTACGCCGCGGAAAAAATCCTGATCTGCGCAGGCCAAGCCATTAGACCTTATGTTTTGTCAGGTGATTTTTGCGTATAATTTTTTGATTGATAGTATTGCTAACAGCAAAAAAAAAATAGTTAGAAATGTGTTTTATTTCCTCGTGACTTAACCATGAGCGTTAATAAAAACAATGGTAAATAATGCACAATGTGATGAAACAAGTTTATGAAGTACCATTGATTGCCTCTTAGCATAGAGGTGCGCGTTCAATCACAGACGGGATTCAAACCCGGAACCTGTTTTTCCCGAGTCGCGCTTAAGTATTTGGTACTGGAATTTTTCCTGCGCCTGTTGTCTCGAGTTGTGGGCAGCCGTCCCATTCGAATATGAAAATGAAGGAATAGTGAGTGTCACTTTGTCTGAGCACAAACTTGTGCACTATAACACGTTCCGCAGAAAATTGGGCTAGGACTACATTATAAATAAAATTTGAATAATGAGCTATATTGTTGATTCGACTTTAATATTTGAATTAGGTACATGTAAATTATAAAGTGGACGTAAGTCCGTTATGTTACGAAAATAAAATAAAAAATAAAAATATATCTTATAAACAAATTGAAGAAAGGGAAGCCGGAACCACATAAGTCTATGCTATCAAACTTTACAGCTCGAGATAAATTAATTGCGAATGGAAATCCTAATTTAAAATCTCAAAGTTTATACTGGAAACTCATGCAGGGACATTTACATTAAAACAGATTTAGTAAAGATCAGCGTTGCGGTGCAAACTCCTGCCTTGGTTGAGGTAACACTGCACTGCAATAAACATAATTTAAAAAATCAAACTAACAAATATTTCTCCGACAGCCGCATCGATTTTTTTTTGGTATAGGGGGGCAAACGAGCAGTCGCACCGACGCCCATAGACATCTGCATAGATATACGGATGCGCTGCTCTCCTTTCTCCTCCCACCTCCCGGTGGCCATGGTGGCCTATGCCACCGTTTGACAATACTTCTCTCGCCACCCGACGAGAAATCATAGAATGATGAAGCTGTATTGGGCTTAGTTTCAACAGCATAAGTTCAGGTCCAAAAAAAAATGCACAGGTCATACTCAGAACCTCTTTTTATTTTCATGCCGGTTAAAATACGTCTTGCGAATTTAGACAAAGTTTTGTGTTGCGTCCTGAAAGCAATCAGATTCTTGCCAATACGCACATTAGTGTGGGAACACTATAGTAATCTAAGACACAGTAGGTTACATAAGTACATAATTATTAGATAACTATTAATCACTTTACTTGTCCGGCTAAACCCGTTTGTGATATTATCGAATAAAAAATTATATAATTGCTTTATTAAGTATTTACTCAAATAATATTTACAATTGATATATTGCAACACATTGATTTTATTGTTGCATCATCAAATCAACGCTAAAACGATTGCTAAAACCAAATCGAATTATACAATTCATTTTTTTTCATTTCATTTACATTTACATAATCGAACAAAGGTATATTGAGGTCATGCCATGCCTATTTGTACACATAAGACTGCTATAAATACGTTTATCACATTTTCGATGACGACATTAGAGACTTCACTATTGTTAAATTTAACGGGAGATCATCGGAGTCTGTGTGGTCAGCGTCGTCACCGTTCACACAGTTCAGCCCACTGTCCACTTCGGAACTTAAATTATTTGTATTAAAGCGAGGTATTTTAGATTCATTATCGTTTTGGTTTTCACTAGTGTCTGTGACCGATGGCGACATCGCGTTCTCTTGTTTACAACTATTCACGACATTGACGACGCTCTTCAGTCTTTTGCTCTCACGGCTGGCACGGCGATGGCTGTTGGGTCTGTCGCGCTTCTGTCTCTTTCTCTTCGACAGACCACTCGTGCTTGGCTCCTCCGAGACGGGCTGCGCTTCTTCCGCCACTTTTGACGTGCTCGCGTCACTTTTGGCCTTCGACGACTTAACGCCTTTGCCGGAGTGGCTTTTGCGTTTGCTCTGCCTCTCCTTGCTCGGGTTCCGTTTGACTTTTTTACTTTTGTGATGAGAGCGCGAGGGGCGTTTGCGTTTCCTCTTGTGTTTCTCCGTCGAGTTGGTTTTTCGCCGTCTCTTCCTTTTGACGCTCTCCT
Source organism: Calycopis cecrops (assembly GCA_001625245.1). Classification (NCBI taxonomy): domain Eukaryota; kingdom Metazoa; phylum Arthropoda; class Insecta; order Lepidoptera; family Lycaenidae; genus Calycopis; species Calycopis cecrops. Next base: position 259,823 of record LUGF01010155.1, read on the forward strand.
CGCTGTCGCTGGAGGAAGGCGTTACACTGGAGCTGGATTCTGAGCTTGAGGTCGGCGAGTAGGTCGCGGAGCTCCAAGAGAAACTTCTGGAAGAAGTCGCGCGGCCCGGCGAGGGCGTGGCTCTACTCGTGTCCGAGGTAGTGGCGGTGCCGTTGTTCCGACTCCAGATCTTGCGCCGAGGCGGCGGCGTGTACGAGCTGTCGTCGCTCTCAGAGTCCGGGGCGGTTTGGTTGTTCTGTTTCTTTAGAGTGAGCTTCACAAGAAGCGGCGGCAGTGTCTCCTGTGTCTCGTGTTGAGGTTGTTCGGGCGTGTTCTCTTGTACGATGACGTCACTGTCGGAGCCCAATAGGTCGACCACCTCGGGCGTCCTGTCCTGCGGCGGTTTGATGTAACCAACGACCATCACTTCTGAGGAGTCGTCGTCGGTATCGGAATGAGAGATGGCCTCGATGACGATGTTGTTGGACGCCGTCGAAGGTTCTGGAATGTAGTTTTGGGGGTAAACGGGCGCCGGGACTCTAGAGGGTCCGGGCGGCGGCTCCGCGGGCTCAGAACTGGACACCATCACTATGTCGGAGTCCACGCTGGCCTCGGACTCCGAGCTGGATATCACTTCGTTCACCATCGTCATTATTCTATTATTAGTTGTGTATTGCACGTGCCTGTCGTAGCCGGTCATATCGTACGGCGTCGAGGCGAAGCAATACAACTCGTGTATGAAGTGTTCCGTCCGCTCCCCGAAGTACCTCGACATCGCCTCTCTGAATTCGCTAGAGTTCATGTGATACTGAGGCAGAAGTTCCAATATGCGGGTCATGACGTATGAAATGTGTCCGACGTTTTCATTTAATAAATAATGCAGTTCTCTATTGAGCCACGGCACCAGACGATGCATTTGTGAATCATTGTACCTAGAAATTGCAGAAAAACAAATATTAATTCATGAATGCAAAATCGAGTAGGATCAATAAGGAATGTGAACGTACAGCATAAGCCATAGAAGTACGGAACATAAACTTAACGGGAGGCACAAAAATCAGTATCCCTGGGACCATTATCAATTAACAAGTGATTATTTTGACCACAATAAGGACACTATTTTAATGGGCCAGAAGCCCAAATAAACATATTTACAACCTGGCTATCTCTCTCCCGTCTGGAGCACATAACCAATGGAGACTTCATGCTGACCATCACATACAACTTTTTTAACATATTTAGAGGGTGACGTAATAGGCTTTTTGTCTCTTGCATTTTGTCAATAAACTGAGCTACGTTTTCTGTCGTTACAAACACACACTTATTCACGACTACCTGCGCCCCGCGGTTTCACCCTCGTAAATTTCGATCCCGTAGAAATATCGAGATGAAAATAGAAAATCATCCCATGGCATCCCACAGAAACATTTTTTCGGGATAAAAACTATCCTATGTGTTAATCCAAGTTATCCTCTGTGTATGCCAAATTTTATGAAAATCGGTTCAGCGGTTTTTGCGTTATGGAGTAACAGACAAACATACAAACTTTCGTATTTATAATTTCGTATTTCGTATCGTCGTCGATGTAAAATACGAAGGTGGGACGTCAACTAGTTTAATAAACGTCTCTATTTACCTATCTTGTCTATGGCTATTTGGCTACTAGTACTTTGGCAGAGGGGAATATCCAGCTATGCCGACTCCATTGATCGCATGCTTTAAGCCGCCCATGACACAGCAATAGCACTAGTACGTAAAATTACAGCTGTGTTGTCGCGATTCCTGCATGTAAGTATCCGGTAGCTCGCGGAAGAGGGAGGCGGACAACGCATCTGTACAACCTCTATGCGGATGTAGATGAGTGTCAGTAAGAATATATCCGTCTGACCTTACCCACCAACCACCCTTGCGCCTACCCACCTCCCGGTATACGGAGCGTATCGCGGGAGATGCACGGGGGTTCGCTCATCGGCTCTGTTCCCCAACATGCAACTCTTGACTCCCTTCAAATTGTATAATTGCCCTATCGTTATACCACTCTCCCCTTTCTGGGGCCTGACGTCACAGCGACAGAAGCCCCGTACACTGACCTGTAGAACTCCGGCGTGCAGTCCCTGAACCGTCCGGTGAAGTCGGGCAGCGGGCGCGCCCACAGGTTGTACCGGTACACGGACCGGCGGAAGGAGGCGGGCGAGCGGCGGCGCGGCGCCGGCGGGAACAGCTCCGCCACCATGGGGTAGTGGCTGCGGAGAGTCTGCAGCTGCTGGAACGTGAGGGTCTCGCGCAGCGGCAGCGTCAGCGTAGTCCTGGAATAGTTATTACACAAAGTTAGAGATAGTGCCACACTACATGCTTGCATGCAGTCGAAGTGGGCCGGCACGACTGGGGAGGTACCTCTCGCTTACATGAGACCGGCGTAAAGTGGCAGCTGTACTGAAGCAGTTCGTGCGGTGTTTAGGTAACCGATGACCCATGGAGGTGGAAGGAGGGCAGCGCATCTGTATGGCCTCTATACGGCTGGCTCTATAACAAATATTAAAATACTGCCAAACAGAGAGCCTGGATCAGACTTCCTCAAAATGTCATAACATTAACAAAGCCAAACTGCTTTAAGAATAGATTAGGTCAGAGGCTCTGCAGGCGCAGGACTAGCGTTGTCCTGGAATATTATACAGAAGCGGACATGATTGCTTCATGGCCTATGCATGTTCAACCAGTCGTTGAGGTCTTAGGATCGAATACCGGGACGGACCAAAAAAGTGTTATTGGGCTTTTTAGATTTCTAATAACAGTCGTAGTCAGGAAGTTGGCGGTGTTACACCCCCCGTAACTCGAAAAGCACTTTAAGACGTCTGTCCTGTACTTAATGTCTCTCCGGTCGTGTCGGACTGCCGTCCCATTGGAGTATGAGAATAAGGGAACAGAGAGTGCACTTGTGTCTGCGCGCACACTTGTGTACTATAATGTCCTGCGCATCTGGCTAATATCAGTAGTGATGGCCACCGTAGGCGAAATTCGGCTCGAACAAAATGATTAGGTATACCAAAATAAAAGAATATTATCGAAAATCGACCAATCTAGTAAATGACGAATCTAAAGTGCACTATACAAGTAACTTAGTCAATTACCACTTAACAAGTGATTGTTACTTATAGCATATGTGGTTTAATATAATGCCTCTCGCTTTTACTTGTGTCAACCTTGTATAGGTACGCCATGTCACCGGGTAAGACAGTCCAACACTTTAAGTAAAGTTTAGATCTATCAAATCAGGCTTTAGTCGTATAACCTAACCGGGAAATTTGTCGTAAGATTCGCAAAATTTGTATAAAAATCTGTTCAGCCGTTTTCGTGTGATGCGCACGTAAATAAACAGTCAAAGAGATAAAAAGTCTCAAAATCGTAAGTATCCCCAAACATTTTTTTTCCAATATCTTCTATGTACTGACTTTCAACCCTCTATAGCTTTATGTATAGATGCTATAGAGCAGGCGATGCAAGCTAGATTAGGGGTTAAGAACGGCCCTTGAAGGCATGTGAGTTCTCCCGCTCGCATTGGACGCATGCCGTCCATGGAGGTGGGGTCGCGGGAGGAGAGGTATCTCGGTGTGTCGTTGCCGTGCACCCTATCTCCCGGGACCGAACGGATGCGTTGGCGGTGGGGCCGCAGAGGAAGAGGAGATGCGGTGTGTCGTTGCCGTCCTCCCTGTCTTCTGCGGCCGTTTCATGGTTGGTCCGTTTAATGGGACCAGCCAGTGCCGGAAGTCCTCCACCCGTCCCTCTAAATCAGCAGATGGCGGCGTGGATTCGGACGACCGGCGTGGTGTGCTCCGTTGGAGCATTGGGACCAGGGGTTAGG
>LUGF01010155.1:280601-299546 GCA_001625245.1 Calycopis cecrops
CCCGCGACAAATCTCGCTAGCTCTGGTGGGAAGCGGCGACAAGTAATAAACAAAAGGGCTTTGTACTTGATGCCGACACGTATAAAAAACTCGCGTAGGATTTCGATTTTTATTGTTACGTATACACAAGGTGCAAAACTGTATGACAAAAAAAAATACTATCAAGTATTTGTCTTGATCAATAGGATTGTGTTCCTTAATGCTATTGAGATATGGTTTTTATTTGTATGCACGTCTTTTCTGTGCGTACCACGGCTCATACTTCAGCCCTAATACTTTCAAGTCTCTGCAAGTACGGGGTTTTGAAAAACTTGCAGACGATTTCGATCTTTATTATTTAGTTCACAAGGAGCAAAACTGTATGACAAAAAAAATACTATCAAGTATTTGTCTTGATCAATAGGATTGTATTCCTTAATTCTCCTGAGATATGGTTTTTATTTGTATGCACGTCTTTTCTGTGCGTACCAGGGCTCATACTTCAGCCCTGATACTTTCAAGTCTATGCAAGTACGGGGTTTTGAAAAACTTGCAGACGATTTCGATCTTTATTATTTAGTTCACAAGTAGCAAAACTGTATGACAAAAAAATACTATCAAAGTATTTATCTTGATCAATAGGATTGTGTTTCTTATTACTATTATATTGTTTGTAATGTATCGGCGTATAGCAAAATACTTTTATACTTGCAAGTATCTGTTGCACGTACCAGGGCGCCCTTCTTCGAAGTAAAAACCTGGTATTAAAACCTGGTAGAGTAAATACGTCTCACCCCTAATACTGAGAGTGAGACCTGCTACTGCAACCTCAAAACTGTTAATATATGAATGTGCGACTAAATGTGATGACAACTTTGCCCACCAGTTTTAAATTTTTAAAATAGTCTTTTATACCTTTGAAACACTAATGATATATAATTTCGCTCGTTTGCTTTTAATATCTTTGAAAATCAAGGCCGTGGAGCTTATAGTTGCTGAGAAATTTAGGGTGGGCAAAGATGTAAGAAAGTGGAGACAACTTTGCCCCCGTCTATTTTTGTTATTTTCTCAACTTCAGTTAGGTTAGGTTAGGTTAGTTAATTGTTAATTGGATTGATTAATACATTGCATAGTGTCGTTAAAAGCATGTGCAACCATCAAATATAGTGTAGATATTTGTCAATTAAAAAAAAAACGATGAAACTGATGCGATCAGTTCAAATGTATTGTAATTATTTAAAAACTTTAAAACGATGCGTCTAATGCATATGTCTAAGATTTTTATATAAATATGTTTATCTTGTGCTCAGGCGAATCTTCTGATAAATTAAATAAAGAATTTTTTAGACTTTCATGATCTGACACATCTGACAGCTGAGTTCTGACATTTGTTTTTGTTTCAGATTTAGAATTCAGAGATCTCTGTTATTTTCAGAAAAAATATCCTATTTTTAGGATTATAGTTGAATAGTATTGATTTAAATTAAATTAATCTAAAATGGGTCTTATTAAAAAGGTACACAGTGGTTACTTTTATTTCTAAGAAATATTAGGTTGTTTTTATTATTACGATTATATAATTTTTACACTTGTAATTTATCCTTGCATTTATTTTAAAAGATAAATGTTTTTATGCTTTTCAGACTACTGGCTTGTTCGGCTTAGCCGTTGTGACAAACCCACACCATACTCTTGGATCACTATATGGAAAAATATTGCGAACGCTACAAAAAATGCCTGAAGAATCAGCTTATAGAAAGTACACAGAACAAATTGTTAAAGAAAGAGCCGCCGTCCTAAAGCAGGTTAGCGAAAATTGTGTAAAAATTATTGGTTGGAATAGAATTTTTATAGAGTGACCGATCATGTATCAAATATGAATGAAAATGCCTTAATTAAGCATGAAAACTGTTATAATATGCAACATACATACATGCATATTCCGTTTTCGTGCATGATATGTTATAATACATGCAAATAATACTTTTTTGGACTAATACTAATAAAGGCTGATTCACCTTGATTTAGTTATTTAACTCTAGTCTCGTGCAAGTGTCCCTAATATTATTTAATATATTGGTAAATTTAAATAGGTAATGATAAATTGGTAAATAAATTAAGTAGCTTTTGTTCTATATCGACTGAAGCAATTAAGAATGAAATCTTCGATTTCGTGATTTTCCTTTTATTGCATTAAAGGTCTTAATCTTAATACCTTAAAATGCTCTCCCAAAATATTGAATTCCTAAAATCAAACTTGAAAAAAGTTAGATGGTTGATTTGCTACGGTCAATATGTTAACTGGTTTAATAAATAAAGTTTTCTAGAGAGATAATAGAGACTAGAGATAATTTCAAATATTTTTATAAGTGGGAAATAAAAATAAAATTTTTTCATTCATTATTGTTGATCAAAGCTTTGGTCATTGTTTAAAATATTTCATTTCAAGTTTATGAATCAACCTCTTTGGCAATATATAAGTATCCTATACCAGCAAATGCATATATTATGTCAATATGCAACTGCATATAATCTGGACTAATGTTTACTCTAATGAGTGAGTATTTCATAAATGAAAGTACAAGACTGCTATAAACCAAATATTTTATCAATTACTACAGTATATAAAATAATCATAAAATTTTACCCACAGACAAAGGAGACATATGAAATTGAAGCTAAAATCAACTGTGGACAAGCTGAGGAACTTATTCTTCAAGCTGAAAATGAGCTAAATCTGGCACGCAAGATGTTAGTTTGGAAACCTTGGGAACCTCTTGTATCTAAGCCACCTAAAGGACAGTGGGATTGGCCGCCAACCAAAGCTTAATGCCCTGTATTAGTTACCATTAAAACTTTATTATTTGAATAAAAAGAAGCTAGACTTAAGAATAACATTTATTTCTTAACATAAATTTAATTATGTAAGCCGTTTCTCAAACCTAATAATTAGACATTAGTTAACTTTTATGACTGCATTGTTAGCAAAAATTTTAAAATAATACAATCAATTGAGGGAATACAATCAGTGCATCAAGCAGACAAGACTTTTTAAATTTGCCTAATAAAAGTAAATGCTGCATAATATATTTGTCTAAAATTTTTATGTAAATATATTTTTGTCATATTATAAAGAAATATGGCAATTGTCTTACAAAAAAATATTTGTACAACTTAACAAAGTACAAATTACTCCTTTATATAAAGAATAATAAACTTACAATATTTTATTACCTATCAATTTTTTAACTAATTCCTTTTATGGATAACACTTACACATATTAGCTTAAAATTAATGAATAAATACATCATGGAGTATTTATAAAAATGTTACATCAAATGCGTTTTTATAATAATTAATGTACATAATGACAAACAATTAATAATATGTAAATTCACACACTTAGAGAATCAAAATCCTAATGTGTAATGTTATAATACTTTACATTGATAAAACTGTTTTGTTTATTAGTCTTTGGTTCACCATAAGGCTTGACATATTTCATTGAAGGGGAACATTTTTTGAAATACATTATGTTCATCTTGCTCCCTATTAAAAATATGGCAGTGTAACTACTGTATCAAGTATAATGGATAATATCTAGTATGTAAAAACTCATAAATTACAATCAACATAAATTTATTTTCACTTTGTCATTGTGAACTATTGTTTGGCACAAATCTTGAACATATTTTATTCAGTATTTTACTTTAAATGAAAATGTTTCTAATATGTGCAGGCTTACTTTCAACACAAACAATACAATAGAGAGCCTAACTTTTATAAATAAATTATAAATCTTGTATTGTTGGCAAAATTGGTAACTTACAAATATTCACATTTTCACACCATACATATAAATAGTTGTTACCCTTCTCAAACTTAATCATCTAAAATATTATAAAATAAATAACATTCTAAAATCATTTAACTTACTAAATTTCATTATGGTTGTGCATGTTTATGAAATTATGATTAAGTTGATGTGACCCCTTTTCTAGCCACTAGAAGATTTAGAACCGGATGTTTCTTGATGTAACTAACAGCTTTCTTGTGTGTTACCATTGTAAAGTCATAACCATTACACTGTAGAATTTTGTCATGCATTCTTAAACCAGATTTTGCTGCTGGACTTCCTTCATGTACCTCTGTAACATATATTCCCTGAAAAAGAAAAACATTTTATTCATACATAAATACAGAGGGTGTGCTTCAAGGTGATATATTAATCACAATGATTAGTATTACATTACTAGAGCTACCTTATTAGCTCACTATTATGGTACTCTTTAGTTGTTAATAGTTAATACAACAGGACTTTAAATACTACATCTATTAAGATTTCCCTATATATTATAACAAGGATTTTATGATGGATTGGGAAAAGATTTTCTATATTATGGCAGAATAAAGAAATTAATATATAAACTTAACCTTAAGTCCTTGCTCCAATGGATTTGTAAACTTAAAATTCTAAACTTAAACAGGTGTAACCATGTGGCACAACTAATAATAGAATTAAAGTTACCCTTGCAAGCAAAACTTGCAAAAACATAGGCAATTCATTTTAGATAGATTTAGTCAAAATTAGTATATTTCTGTTCATGCCAAAGATTCTTGAAATCTCAAATGCGATTTGAATATTTATCAACAGAAACAAGTTTTATTTACAATTATATAGTGAAATTACAGATTTAAACAATTATTAAACGTCATCTCGAAACTTACATTGTCAGTGTACCCCTGAGGGCTTTTACGAAAATCTTGATCTATGCCTCCTCCAATTTTAAACCCACATTTCATTACTTCACGACCTTCAGGATCAACCCCAGATTCTTTTTGAAGTGTAATTGGAATCTGTAAAGGATAAATTGTATTTATTTTATCGCCAAAATAAGTAAGTGGGAGTGGTCTTAAAACTTACACTCAGACATTCCATTGCCGTTCCGGCTTGATGCTGAAATGCCATTTTCGCCATGATTGCAGGATTTATTTAAATATTTCACAATAATAAACGATTCTCTAAAACAAGCACCAAAGCTTTAAAATAAGATATCACTACAAAGCATCAAACTTTTATTGCCAAGATGTGGATAACAATTTACAATAATTGACAATAATTGACAATTCGCAGACTTGATATGTCAGAACATATCAGACTTTTTAATTTTCTTGATTTCAAATTTAGCCAGCTCTCCTATATTTTTTTCCAATAAGAAGTCATATTACACTTTACAGCGTGAACTGAAAGCCTTATAACTTTGCCCACGTTTTTCGTTTTTTTTTGTTTATTTAATAACTATTTAATGGTTGCAGAAGTTTTGGACGACACTATGCAATGAAAATGAAAATGTTTTTATTCAAAATATAATTTTACAAATCACTTTTTTAACGACAACAACAGTTATAACTACCACTGATTCAACCCTAGTTAATTAATAAACCACTCTAATCTAATCAACATAATTCCTAACAGATGCTGAGAAATCAACAAAAACAGTTACGGACAAAGTTATCTCCGCTTTCTTATATCTTTGTCCAACCTAAATTTCTCAGCAACTATAAGTTCCATTGATTTTAAAAGCTGTTGATAGCAAACGGGTGGAATTATATACCATTCGTTTTTACAAAGGGGTAAAAGACTATTTTAAGCATTTAATGCTAGTGGGCAATGTTGTCAACAAATTTAGTCGTACTTTCATTTACTAACGGATTTGAAGTATTAAGCTAGCGAGCGTGACTGAACCGAAATCCCAGAAACGTAGACAGAAAATACAATAGTGAATAGACGAAGGCTTAGCGTGGCCGCATGAGATAGCAGTACTGACATTGTTGACAGTGTTGACACTGAGTGTTGTCATTGATGACATTGTGTTGAGTGTTGACATTAAAAGAAAAATTCCCTAAATTTAATTCTTTATTATTTTCTAGTAGTTTCAAAATTGTTCAATACGGGGTAAATATAATAATATTAAGTACACCCGATACTGCCTTACAAGTTGCCAGTTCTCCTGTAATAGGTCAGCTGGCAGAGATTCCTATTTGGGATAAGCTGTACCTTTGTACTCAAAGTTTTGGATGTCTTTTTTTACATATAATGTATTAAGTGAATTAAGAACCGTGCAGCGCAGAGATACAAAAAAATACAAACTTTTTGATTAAATTATTTATTACTTAATTATTATAATTATAATTACAGCTAAAACTATGATGAAATACTAAACAGATCGATGCTAGATCTAATTATGCGCGATGTGTGCTCGAGTCTTCAATCGTGGACTTCGGTAGACACGTCCCCGCTGAACTTGCGCCTCGTGCCTCGACATCGGGCCGTGTGCAGTGTTATGTAGAGCGATGCTACGTTGGCGATCTGTGCGGGTTGTCCATGTGTAACAAGTGTACAAGAATATATAAATAAATAAATAAATAATTAAAATTTTTTTTTAAATAAAAAGATTTATAATAAAAATATAAAATATTTCATTTATTGCCCCATAAATAAAACCAATTTTTTATGCATATTTTGTATTTTTCTACAGGCTCAACTAGGCTTCATATCCGAAACTTTTATTTCTGATTCCATTACGGAGACTGATAATTTTTATCTTGGATATCCGTTAGCTTCGAATGCGGAATGCTTTGGAATCCAATTAATTGAATTAATTTTCTTTGTAAAATTTCTATATTTGGAAACCTAAAACATACTTATATACCTAAATGTTTCCTAAAGATGTATAATAATAATAAATTTACCCACAATTGGGTGAGAACGTGATCTCTGACGTTGGCAACACGAAGGCAAAATAAATTGTTTATTAATCATTATTAAATTATAATAAAAATACTATGTATTGAATTTTTTGCGTATTTCAATTATAGAATTTTAAATTCTGCTTTATATCATATTAGCTAGAGCCAAAACTAGAGCCTATACATTGTTTTAACATAGTGTACTTACAAATGAAATGATACGCCCGTATCTCTTCTTAGGGTATTACTTTTACATTTTAAAATACTATACCCCCCCATGTTTTTTACCAATAATACTAAAACTATTAGCTACAAATTTTTATTTTGTATAGGTATTAGATTTTTTCGATTTCGATATATTGATCAAAAAAATGTCAAACAAAAAATGCTCCAATCAACGTCAAAATTGCTTAGCAACACGTTAGCAACGCTTTGCGGAGTATATCGCAAAATATTTGGAAAGCGAGCACGCGTAGCGGGACAAAAGATCGCATCATTCTGTCTCCCTTGTTTACACGTCATAGGCATAAGTTGATCCTTGTCTTGTGAGAAGGAGTCAGATGCTATCACTTCGTCTATTGTATTCTCTCTCTACGCCCAGAAATTGATTCTTGCTATTGTCATTCTTTAAAAGAAATGGTATAATGAATGAGACCTTCACTCAGCAGTGGGTGGCTGTAGTTTGAAGAAGAAAAGAAATGGTAACAATCAATGTCAAGTTCAAGTGGTAGCAGGTGGTCGTTTCATCATCATCATCATCTTCAGCCGGAAGACGTCCACTGCTGGACGTCTTCCGGCTGGTAGAAGGTGGTCGCTTGTCAATTGTTATTTGACATTTGTCAAGTGTCAATTATAAATTATTGCTATTCAATGGAAAACAAATGAAAGAAAATTCGTATTTTCTAAATTTTGATAATGATCTGCAATTATATGTTTAAGTTTCTTGCATAAGTTATCAGTTGTTTAAATAAAAATATCTTTTCAATATTAAATTCAGAAAAGGTGATTACATTATCTTTGTTGTCATGTACTCCAGTTTTGTGATACATATTAATAATAATAATAATAGTGAGAGAAAAATAAGTTTATTTTAATAATAAAAATTATATCTGTTGACATATCACACCACGTTAGCCTAGGCCCATAGCCATATAATGATAAAATTAGAATATATAAATATTATAAAAATTTGTTGTAATATGAGTGCTAGCGAATTTCTATAAATTGGCAGGCATTCATATTACATATGACACTACTATTTTTAGTATAATTATTTTATACTATTATTAGCATAATTACTATTTTACCATTTCGTATTGATGATATTTATTTTTGAGATTGTAGGTTAATTCATACTATCTTTATAGGCAATCGACTTATTTGATATTTATATTTAGATGGCAAGTGGCGAATACAGAAATTTATGGCGAACAGTTTTAAGGAACTTTATAAATTCCTTAAAACCTCGTCAAATCAAAGGCAATGAAATGGGTATGTAGTTTTAGAATAATGTTCTTAATCGTTAGCCAGTGCCTCAAAGTGTTACAAAATTGATGGAACTGCCAGTGGCCCAGAAGAATATATGTACATATATGATATTATAAATAATGATAACCTTCACTACTGTTAAACACCGCACTATAGAATGTTGTAGCTGAATAGATGTTGCAGCATCAAAGCTACAGAAAATTTAAATTATGTGAGAATAGAAGCAACAATATTAAACTAAGTTATGAATACATAATTTAAATATTTTTATTGGTTATATGATAGAGAAGCATAATATTTCCAGGAATTTTGTATTCATTATTACAAAAATATTCATAAGAGGTTATGCCATGCTTCATTGTAGATAGATCAAGTGGGCCAGCACAGCCAGGAACACATAACAGGCAGATAATAAATACCACTGAAATTGTGTGATTGATTTAGTGTTACATTTTGTGCTTTAAGTGAGTTTTTATTAGCACATTGGACGGGAGGATGGAAGAAGAGCATTTACATTTGAATATTAAGTATGTAAATGTCTATCTAGTTATAAAGATAGGCTGCCCAAGATCGGGATGGTTGGCGCTCTATGGGAGAGGCCTATGTTCAACAGCATCAATCATCAATCAATCTATCTAGTCAAGATCTGTACTCATCACAAGATTGTAATTAAACATTTTCAACCATATAATAATGAAAGTTATATAGAATCATGAATCATGAAGGCTGCCCAAGATCGGAATGGTTGGCGCTCTATGGGAGAGGCCTATTTTCAACAGTATCAATCATCAATCAATCTATCTAGTCAACATCTGTAGTCATCAAAAGATTGTAATTAAATGTTTTGAATCATATAATAATAAAAATTATATAGAATCAATTTTCAACCTATTCTAAATAAAATGAATTGTACAATTTTCAGGCAAGGATTATATAGGAAATGTATATTATGAAATTCCTGCTAGACCAAATGAGGGAAAACGTAAGCCTTCTAGGTGGTATGATCCACCTAAGGGCCAGGATTTTCAAGACCCAATACCAGCTGAATGGGAAGCATGGTTACGAATGAGAAGGTTAGCTTTGCTTTATAACTTTTATTCGTAAAATACAAAAATGGTTGTCAACTATATTATAATTTATTTTATAAATTTCCAGACTTTTCATTAGGTTTTTGCCTTACACCAATTATTTCATGTTATTATAGAAATCTATAAAAATATGTGCTGAATTTTGTAATAAGTTTGATACAGATGGCTTTGTGAGCCATATGGTTATCACATCCTTCTGCTATCATTTTAATGTTTTTGTTACTACTACTACTACACATATATTTTTTTTACAGAATTGAACCACCAACCGAAGAAGAAATAGCTAAGAATGTTGCTATAGCAGAAATTAAAAAAATAAATGCTGCAAAGATTGAAACACAAAGGCTTGCTGATGGTGGTTCCTTGCCATCTATTCCAGAAAAAGGAGAGCAATCTTTTCCTAAATATAAAGAATATTATGGTGGCGATGCGGAAAATAAATATAGAAATAATTGATCTAAAAAAATTTTGTAAATAGTCAAATGGATTAATTTTTAGTTATTTATTAAATAGCTGAGGTTTTATGATTTTGTTATTTTTAGCAATAAATGCATAGTGATAAAAGAGTGTGCATTTTTTTTTATGGTATAGGAGGACAACCACCGGCTTCTTACACACCGCACGAAACGCGACAGCACAGCTGGCATGCACCTACTTTATGCTTATGTACGCGTGTGAGAAGATAAAATACTTAAATTCAATGAATTCAAATTGAATTTATTATTAAATTTATTTATTTCCTTTCAAAATATAGAATATCCAACAATAAATATTTTATTTTAATCATTCTAATCATTCTAACACCTAGCATTAAAATTGTAGCGTGATATGTGTTTGACGGCAGCTAGAAAAAGCTTTGCGTCATTAGATGGCGTCACTGGGCTACATCGTGCTATCGTAAGTCGTTATAAGAGCCTTCGTCAAAATACTTGCGTGAATGTATTACTCTGTAATTAGTTATTACAAGCTTAGTACTCCTTGCATGCTATACTGTATTGTATATAATAGTAACTTCGTTTTATTTCCATAGTTATGATTCTCCTATGTCACTGTTACATTCAAGCCTAGAGGTAGGAATAGGGATGGATGCAACAAATTTCACTTTATCCCTTTGTTTTTTTTATGTGTAATTTCAGTTGCATGGTAGTTGGTTTTAAAAGATAGCCAAAGGGCCAATCTAACATAAATGCAATAATAAGGATTTATTAGGGTAGGTATTATTAATAAGCTATTTAATTTTATAAAGAGACAAAATTGAACATTGTTATCAGTCATGCCTGGTCTCCCCTATATCTATACAGAGTTAGTTTTTGGTCACCGGCCAAATTTTAAAATAAAGAAGTAAACATCATTCCAAGGGCGTTAAAAAATATTATCGTCTAATTGTAATTTTGTTAGATAAAAATCGATTTGAAATGGTCTTTAAAATACATGGGTCGTTGTTCCTACACGAAATGTATCTTGACTTCAAGGTCCAGGACGCCGGGCTTTGCGACACGCGAGCTACATACCACGAGGTGACCAAAAGTATGTTTATAACATGGGAAAAAATAATTGTATCTAATTATTTTTTAAATTTTTTTTTATTTCATAAATCGAAAATATTATTGATTCCGAACCAAACCTGAAAATTAATCCGGTGACCAAAAACTAATCCTGTATAAAACTAGTTTTGCCCCGCAGCTTCATCCACGTGAAATCTTCGAGGGAACCAATTTAGAGGCCAGACTAAGAGCAGCTTTACTCATCCTCCACCCGTCCCTCTGAATCAGGGCGGTGTGGACTGAAACGAGTGGGGGTTCCGATTTGGACATTGCTGGCGTGCTTCCCCGAGTACTGGCGGTGGCCGATTTAGGCCTACTGCCGTCCTAGGCCCGGTCTGATATTTCGCCCTTTTTGATCAACTCAATTATTATATTAACAATATTAATACATTGTGAAATACATAATAAAAAAGTATAAGTAAATAAAAAAGTGGTAAAATAAAAAAAATTCCCGGAAAGCCATATTTTGGTGGAGACCTATAGTTTGCCATTACAAATCAAGTATTAAAAGTCCCCATCGATCCTATGAGTGCTTAAAAAGTTATTCGAGGTCAAAGGTCAAAATTTGAGGTTTTTTGGATATTGCTTGAAAACGGTAAGTTTTATCAAAAAAAAAACTTTAAACCAAAGTTGTAGATCTTAAAATTATCTATCAAAATGGTATCAATGATTTTTTTCCTAACAGTTACCATTCCTGAGATATCGCGATTCTAAGTCATATTAAACATGATATGCACATATAAGCCACGTATATACATATTAGGCACTTAACACAAGTATAAATACTTATTTGTGTCTCTTTTATAGATATTATACTATCCTAAAAACATTTATTCAAATGGTAGCCAATCCCTAACTGAATTTCCTCTATGCACGGCTTGAAAAACATCGGGCTATTCTATTGTCCGTAGTGTAACAAGGACCGACATCCGCTATGTGAAACATAATATGACTATTATATGACTATGAATGATATGAATCGCGATATCTCAGGAATGGTAACTGTTAGGAAAAAAATCATTGATACCATTTTTGTAGATAATTTTAAGATCTACAACTTTGGTTTGAAGTTTTTTTTGATAAAACTTACCGTTTACAAGCAAAATCTAAAAAACCTCAAATTTTGACCATTGACCTCGAATAACTTTTTAAGCTCACATAGGATCGATGGGGACTTTTAAAACTTGATTTGTAATGGCAAACTATAGGTCTCCACCAAAATTTGGCTTTCCGGGGATTTTTGTTATTTCAAATGTCTATATTGACCGGACTATAATTGTCATCTATATATTTTTGAAATTATTAAACAGTACAAAGAAAAATTTATAAAACTCTATAAAATCTACTTATAATAATTATTATCTATAAAAATAATAAAATTTTGGCGCCCTCCAAATCGTACCGCCCTAGGTCTGGGTCTCACAGGCCTATGAGTAAATCCAGCACTGGTACTGGGGCCAGGCGTCAGGATGCGAACCTGACCTCATTGCACGGTTCCTCGTCGTAGTACAGATTGTTCTGAGGCAGCAGGACAGTTCCCAAGGAGAAGTGTAGACTCTTCGCCGAGATCAGCGTGTTGCCGGAAGGATCCTGCCGATTGCAGATCCGGGACCCTCCAATTATAGTGGCTGAAGGTAGCCGCAGGGGTTTAGTCGGTATTACATTAAACGTCGAGTCCGACATAGGTCTAGGTGCCACCCGGGTGACCCGGGTTCCTAGGTATCATACGCAAATGAGTAAATAAAAAAAAGAATGTAAGTAGGTAATATATTTGTGTCAAATATCATCCAAATGCTATGGATTCATTTCAAACAATACGTGTATACTCTAGATATAACTTCCTTAATTATAACTTTTGTCACAGTCATGTTCGATCCTCTCATGTTGAATGTTGTGGTAGTTACGGAAAACTCCGAATCTCACTTTGCCAGTTTTTAGGGTTCCGTAGCGAAATGGCAAAAAACGGAACCCTTATAGATTCGTCATGTCTGTCTGTCCGTCACATTATACGATGTACATTAATTTAACGATGTACATTAAGCCTAATTTGGGTTTCAAATCAGATGTAGTATCAGAGTCATAAGTCTGATAATAATGTTTTCGTTCAAAAATATTACAATGTTCGTAATATTGCATCAGTTTAAGATAATATTCAATGACAACAATAATAGTGTTGTTGATCTCGATGAGAGCGCGCGACAAATTGGCGCTGCACGAACGTAACCCACACAAACAAACACACATTGACACAAAGTCTTATTTGTGATTTATGAATTAATTAATTAATATACATCTTTATAGATTAGATTTAGGTCATAACGCAAATTTGAAATCGTAGGTACTGATTTAAAATGAACGTCATGGCGTGCCTAATAAAATAACGTAGTAACGAGCCTTTACTTGATATTGAGATATGTGCCTTATATTCTATTCTATAATCGAGGGTCTTTGTTATAAATATATATTCTCTATTCTGACCTACGGTCTGGTAGTTGATTGGATCTCGGACCTTGGAGGTGGGTAATGGACGAAGCATGGGGGTGTGGCGAAGGCGCTACAGAACTTATGCCTCCTCTCTAACAGGGACTGGCGTCAGGCTGGAAACCTGGCCTCATTGTACTGTGCCGACGTCGGAGAGGGCCATTTTGATTGTAGGATGAGCTTCCTTTTTAGAATAGAATAGAATAGAATATACTTTATTTAGGTCTTCAGTAATACACTGCTACACATTAACACAACTTAAAATTATAACATAAAAGAAAAGCAATACAAATTTAAAATAACGACACAAAAATAATTAAAGGATAAAAAAATTAAGTAAAACAAAAATACAATACAGGCGAAATTATAACACGGGATAATGCACAACAGTGTAACAAAGTCCTAAAATGGTTACCACTCAGTTATTGGTTGTGGTACTCAGCTGAGAATACCACTACCCTGATATTATGTGGTGCCATGTGAGATAAACGTACGTTTTTCTGGATGTCTGTTCCCTATTGAGGGACTGGCCAGTCGCTGCCCTGTTGCTGATAGGGGAAATGCCTGAACATAGTGGGCCGATGGCACCCGAGGTATTTTAAAGGGTACGTATTCGGTTTATCCGCGAGTGCCACGCACCAATCGGTCCCCACGCAGGATGGCGGTACGTAAATGGATTTCCCAGGAAATAAAAAAAAATATATTAGGTAATTACTTTCTGCGCACAAAAGGTTGTGTTTTATTACCGTTTAACTACACTGTACGTAACTAGTAAGTAGTATGTACAGTGTAGTTAACCGCTATATGTACCTAGTTACATATTGCGTAGTTACTGAATATAAGTAAATTCATATTAATTCAGTCCACCGGATAGTCAAATTACCAAATAGAAACCTGAGAATAGGTATTGATTTGACAAATTGTTTTGTCATAAACCGCCGCACATAGCGTAGCTTTACTTCACTTAAGTTGACGATAGATATTTATTCTTACCCGGTCGTGTCGACTCGATTCGGCTGCAATAATCCAAATTAAATCACTAACTAATATCCTCTTGCCAATACAACGACCTGCTGTACTCTAAGAGTGAGTTGTCATTGATAATGACTATTTGCTCCATGCGTAGGAAAATTTTATTGGGTTGGTCAACAAACTAGCCGGATGTGAACTCAATAGACACGAGTGAGAGTGGGCCGGCACGACCCGGGAGGTAGCTCTCGCTTACACGAAACCGGCGTAAAGTGATAGCTGTGTTGGCTACTAAGTAGCCGGTGGCCCGGAAGAACTTTTGCTGTGCAAGTAAAGAAACCCCCAATACAGCTTCATCGAATTGCTGTGAATAAGTAGTAATTCAATTCAATTCAATTGTTTTATTTGCTTATGTGTACAGAATAAGATAATACAAACATTAGGTGGTTTACAACACATTCTGACTGCTCGGCGTGCAAATGTTTAATATGTTCATTCATACTTAATCTAAATTCTATTCTACATCAACAACGTAACAATATTCTACTGAACAATATAATAATTTATTTCAATTACAAATAACAAATACGATGTCTAGTAAATTAAAGATATTTTATATTGCATACTATATAGTTATAATTAAAAAATATATTTCAAGTAAAAATTAGTCACAGCACCTTACTAAATTAATAATAATCTGTATATTAGTATATCATATTATTATAATTAGAAATAATTATTAAGTTAGTTAGAGTAGGCGGTGACTGGTGAGACGAGCTTTGGGGTCGAAAGGGGGAACGACTCCCCCTTTCCCGCAGATGGGAGAAATGCATCCCGATATGAGGTTGTTCATAACAGCTATTTAACTCATTAATGTCATGGCCCAACGGATTCCTGGCTTTCGACAAAACCAACACCTTGACAAATGAACGGTTTCAAAATAGATATCCCGAAGTACCTTCAGTTACAGCCTGTTATCTCTAAGTCTAAATCTTTTGAAACAGTATTTATCAAGGTATTTAATACCAGCATTCCCATTGTTAACTCAACACTATTTATTTAACTAATAAACAATGTGTGGATGTAACAAGTCTGACCCAGTAAAGGTGTCTTTGCGACTTAACCGTAGGTTAACGTCATCAAAACTGATCTATTTGTAAACTTCAGCTATCATTACTGTAGGTAAGAATATTTACATTTGATAACGGTCTCGTCCCAGCTGCACTCTCCTGGACTAATCTCAAACTATTTAATTATGCGAATCTTTCCAAACAACTGCTTCTTATCATTAACTATATATAGAGGCAAACTTTTCCAGTACAACTTCATGTGGAGTTTTATCAACACGTGTTATCGTTAAATTAATTGGTTTTAATTTTATACTGTAGCGATTGAAGCAATTACAGTAAATTAGTGATTAAAAAAATAAATATTACAAATATTTTTTAACACTAGTAGAACATTTTTATTTAATTTTTTAGGTAGGTATCTACCTATTTATGGTAAAAATTAATTATCGTGGCTAAATAAATGATGGTTTACCAAGGGGTTTGGCCATTTCTCGGTGGGCTTTTAGTAACAATGTTTGATTTTTTTTAAATGATAAAATACTTCGCTTATACCTACCTAAGTATATGACTTCGCATTCTACGATATTTGATTAGCTGAATGTCATAGTCAATTTAAAGGAATCTTCCACCGATCGTGTGCGTAACTACTGTCTCGAATCGTTACCTATTAATTCAACATCGTTCACAGACACGTTTGGTTGTCGAATGATTCTCAAATGTTATTTAATTTTTAGAATTGTGAATTGAAATATTTTAAAAGTGTCTTAAGTATCCTCAGATATAATGGCAGAAAAACAATTGACGTCAAAAGAAATTTTTGCCTTCGAAGACAAATATGGATGTCGGAACTATGCTCCGCTGCCAGTAGCTTTATGTAGAGGGAAAGGTAACTATTGCATTTTTGTTTGCATTAAAAATTGTGTGTTTTATCATCATCATTATCGGGTAGAGGACGTCCAGTGCTGGACAAAGGCCTCGTCCATATAGCGCCAAAGGTCGCAGTGCCACATTGTGTGTTTAAAGATTTTTACTTCTAAAAAAGGAATCGGACCTACCAGTTTTCCTAATCCACGCCGCCGACTGCTCATTCAAAGGGCCGGGTGGAGGAGCTAAGCTGCTCTTAGTCTGGCCTGCCCCCCAATCTATTACTATCGGAAATAGGCATATTCCGTTTAACACGAAGACGGCCTATCCCTACATAATATATTTTATTTATTATACCTACGTATATTTATCATGTATGTAAAGAGTGTAACTTTGATAGAGTTTACTTCGACTTGAGGTAAAAATATGAGGCGTGAAAACTTGTGAAACAATAACTTGTCAAATGTAACACCCGCGTAACGCTTTACCGCTTACGCATCTCGGTAAAGTACAGTTAGAAATAAGTTTCTATTTTTAGCGTATTACATTTTCTTTTCTGTGTACGCATACTTTTCTTTAAAATTGGTAGATACTCGAAAAATGTCAGGCGCTAAAAATCGTATATTTTACGTAGGTACCTACTGATGTTTTTACTAAACGTAGTTATGATATTACGTGACGTATATCACATGATATAGAGGTCACCTATTTAATTCATCGAAGGTCAGTCTCTCAGATAGATAATTTGCAAATGATAAAAGTGAGTGAGTAACTTTAAACGATAAAGATCTTCGCATGGTAATACCCAACTACGAAATTGTGATACCTAACTATGAGGTAACAAATTATGGCAGCAAAAGTCCATAACATTTACGTACGCAACCCAAGAGACCGGGCGGTTCAACCGAGTACAGTGTCGAACTCGCAAACAACACTAGCGACTAAACCCCTGCGGGTGCCTTCAGCCGCTTTTATTGGAGGGTCCCGGATCTACAAGCAACATGATCCCTCCAGAGAGTCTGACCTCGGTGAAAAGGTCAGACTCCTCGTTCTTAAGAGGCTGTCTTTGAACAGTCCCTTCTCCGCGTCGGAACCGTGTAATGGGGTCAGGTTCCCACCCTTACCCCTGGTCCCAATGCTCCAACGAGAACACCACGCCGGTCGTCCTCCACGACGGACGTACCCACCCTGAGACAGCCACCTAGGGGTCAACCATCAAAATGCCGCAGAGGACAGGGAGGACGGCAAGGACACAGCGCATCTCCTCTTCCTCTGCGGCTCCACCGCCAACACATCTGACGGTGCGCCCCCGTTCGGTTACGGGAGACAAAGTACACGGCAACGACACACCTCTCCTCCCACGATCCCTCCTCCATGGACGCCGCCAGAGCGGGTCCGTGAGGAACCCCACTCAATGGTTACTAGGCCCCCTCACCAAGACAAGGCGAAGAGATCTGTCTAGGGGGATCTGAGTTACATACGTAAGGTATAAAATTTGAACCCTAATATTGACAAATATATGTTACCAACTATCCGCCCCGGCTCGGCCATGTATAAGTATATCAATTAATGTTGGCTCACTATCAGGCTCACTCTCAGCTTATCAGGGGGCGGGGCGGAGCAACAAACTCTTTCTGTGATGACGTAATATCACGTCATGGAGGAGCCTTCGGAGCGAGTCAGATAAGACGCGATAGAGACGCTTCGTAAACTCCAAGTAGGAGTTGACCGTTTGAGGCGGAGTGAATTATTTTTCTAAATGCAGGCAGATCCGGCCAGTCGCCAGAATGACCAGTTGCTGATAGATCCGGGAAATCCCACTCTCGAATGAAGGCTCTCGCAGTCTTTCTTAGTCGATAATAACAGACCCTTGTGCTGAGTCCGATACACCCTTCCCATTCACCCCAGGCTGGTAAAATCGTTCATAAATGCATTTTTGCTGTGGCCAAATATCATCATAATAATAGCATTGGGGGCTGGGTAGTACATCAGCATTTAACAAGAACTATGACAGAGGAATGTATTTTATTCATGTTAGCCTAGCTTGTTGTGACTACTGTGTAGTTTTGTGAAGTGACGAGTACGATTCCGAAGTGAAGTGTAACTTACCGTCTAGATTCTAGAAGTAGATACTTGGCTCTACTTGAGATGTCATAACTTTTTGATAGTTCAGACTTATTTAATAGTATCCGCACTGTATTACATTATGGTCGCCGCACACTTATCAACTCGAAAAGAGATCGTAACCGTATCACCTCGAGCCGGTCACTATCTTTTCTATGAAACTTCATACTGCAACGCACACTAATCTTCTCATTTAGTCTTCGCATTTCTAGGCGAGGCGTTTACGATCTCTTTCCGATTTGACAAGTGCCATTAGTAATAGCGCCCTGCGGTTTTTCTTTTAATGTTATTCCCATGTGACATATAAATAGGGTTGTCATCTCAAAAAACTGTCAACCAGGACAAGGCACGTAAGAACCCCGGATTTCGGAGCTTCCTACCCGGACGTTAGAAAATAGTATTTTTCATAAGATACTCAGAAGAATAAAATATAGTTTTAATGGTCACAAATCAATTATTATTTTTTTTATTTCTATTTTAAACTAAATGACGAACTTAAAAATTTACTTCCAGTAACCATAAACATTTCTTCCAAAACTTGAAATTTTTAATTTTAGTTTTTTGAATAAATTCAATCATTCAAAAAT
>LUGF01010155.1:302241-313914 GCA_001625245.1 Calycopis cecrops
TTATGATATAGGGGGGCAAACGAGCTGTTGTAGCAATTTTCATGACTACCGACGCCCATAGACATCTGCATAGAGACTATACAGATGCGCTGCCCCCCCTTTCTCCTCCCACCTCCATGGGCCACCGGCTACTTACACACCGCACGAAACGCGGCAGCACAGCTGTCACCTCACGCCGGTCTCAGTTGTTCATTTGTTCATTCAGTAAGTAACGTAAGTATTATGCATCATCTACGCATAAGCGCAGTAAGCTTCTACTAAGATGATCAGCCTAAACTAAGATTGCGTTTGTGCCTTCAAAGCCTTCAGATTAATCAAACAAAAACACTAAATACGCAAAGTACATAATACACACACAAATACTAACTAGCTACATAATATACTCTTTATTGTGCACATACAAACATTATACAGAGAATACATAAAGGAGCATTAAGTATAACAAACGCACACAAAGGCGGCACACAACAACACACAAAGAAGTATCAAACATCAAAATGATGCGAAAATAATTGTTTCTTCAAATTTTTATCAATGTAAATTAATTGTTTGTAATTTATGGATTCCCATGACACCTTGATTTTTTTTAGATGTCTTATCTCGAAGTCGCGCAATTGAAACTCAAGCTTAGTATCAAGTAATCTTTAAACCACCTTTACTGAAATTAAACGAATGATGAATTGAATGATTGATTCACGAATGATCATGATTTAACATTTCAGAGCATTTTACTCGGATCAGTTGGGCAAATACGAGAAGTTCATGACGGACCTTCTGGGCTTCGACCGGCTTCTGCCTATGAACACCGGCGTGGAGGGCGGCGAGAGCGCCTGCAAGATCGCCAGGAAGTGGGGCTACGACGTCAAGAAGATACCCAAAAACCAAGCAAAGGTACAACAAATATACTTAAGTATATGTAGATATGTGATAGTAACAAATTATAACACGGACGCGGTCAGTTGGGACCTGGCAAAAAATTCCATTCCCCGCTCTCTACTCTCGCACCACCCCCGATGTCGCCATATTAGGGCGACATCGGGGGAAGTGCAGGACTACAGACCATTCTTTGCATTCTTGCCAGGTCCCAACTTACCGCGTCCGTGTAGTAGGTACGTAAATAATCTTTTTTGTTATGGCTATCGTGGTGTTAAATACATATGCGAAGGTATATATTTAAATCCTACTAATATTATAAATGCGAATATTTGTATGTTTGTTTGTTTGGTACTCCACGCAAAAATTGTTGAACAGATTTTCATGAAATTTGGCACACACATAGAGGGTAACTTGGATTAACACATAGGATTAGTTTTTATTCTGAAAAATGTTCCTATGGGATGCCATGGGATGATTTTGAATTTTCCACGAGATCAAAATTTACGCGGGTGAAACCGCGGGGCGCAGTACATATTTTATCTTGTTTTGTGTGCTTTGTTCTCTCGATAAACTTAGAGTGTTCGATAGTAGCGCTTATATCGTATTAATAAATAGTATTTGAATGCACCGAACGTTAAGTAGTATAAACTTGATTGCTTGCCAAAACAAAATTGTGTAAGTGTACTAATATTGTGGTTACAGATTATCTTTGCGGAGGGCAACTTTTGGGGGCGAACGTTGTCGGCGGTGTCGGCGTCCACAGACCCCGACTGCTACGAAGGCTTCGGTCCGTACATGCCCGGCTTCGAGACCGTGCCATACAACGATATTCCTGCGTTAGAGGTAATTTCAATATTCTTTTCTGTAAATATTATAATAGCTACAAAATTATTTTTGGTGAATATTATTCTGGATATTTATGGTGAAAAATAAAAAAAAACGAAAAAAACTTCAAGAGAGCTCACGTCCTCCCAAGATCTTCAAGCCTTAACCGCCCAAATCAAACTAAATCCATCAGTAAATGATCTTGCGTATGCCGGGTACCCCTGGGCAAGCAGCCTGTGACCGAGCCTTGTGGCGCTCTCCGGGGCAGACCAGGTCCAGCAGTGGGAAGTATCCTGGCTGTTGATGATGGAAAAAAATCTTTATTTTATCATAGTGAAGACAGGATTTAAAAAACAATCCTAAAACCCTTTTCTTACTGTGAGAACTGAAGCGATCACACCCACATGGTCGTGTAATTGCACCATAATGTGTACAAAGTATTTCACGTGCCGTCCGTACATGGCGCGCTATTAGCCGCCACACGAACCAGCCACTTAGATAACTGGTGTGAACGTCGCGGATAAATATTATATAACGTGCAACCTTGTCCGCTGCGAGAAATGGTCGCGGTTACAATGTCGTTAGATTAGGGGCCGGTTTCACAGGTTTGGAGAGGGGTGGAAGGAGGGCAACGCATCTGTATAACCTCTTACGGACATCTGTATTAGTGATGCGACTCGAGTAGGAATTTGCAACTCGAGTCACTCGAGTAAGATTGTTACCTCACTCGAGTTATACTCGAGCAAAAAAATCACTCGAGTGACGAAAACACTCGGCGACTCGAGTTTACTCGGCGACCTGAGTGTACTCGGTGACCCGAGTGTAGGTACTCGGCGCGACGAGTTCACTTGAGTGAACTCGAGGGAACTCAGTCAACTCGGTGCGAGTTCACTCGGTGACTCGAGTTCACTCGGTAAGTCGAATGCAAATTCACTCGAGTAGGATTTTCTCACTCGAGTACGAGTTTGACAAACTGACTCGAGTGACTCGAGTAAAAACATGACTCGAGTCGCATCACTAGTCTGTAGGCGTCGGTAGTCATGAAAATAGCTCCAGCTGCTCGTTTGCCTCCTTATACTATAAAAAAGGTCCCTATTAAAATTCCAGATAGAGTGACGAATGAGCTACAAACTTCGGCGTCACCGGTTCGTGGTAGAAATACTTAAATGATGATAATATACAGGCAAACGAGGATTCGAAACCGAATAATTGCTATGTGGACAACACATTTGTTCCCTTTCCAATGGGCCCCCAGAGATTCACAAACCGCCCTATACCACATGTACGTGGCTGTCACACTGCTCATGTCAGCGACGTACCTCTCCGCTCATGCAGCTCCAATTCGGCTGCAGTGCAACATGGCACTGCCTTTTACTTTATAAGATGTATTAAAATATGGTTCCATCTATGTCACAGAAAGCGCTCCAAGATCCGACGGTAGCGGCGTTTATGGTGGAGCCCATACAAGGGGAGGCGGGCACCATCATACCCGACGACGGCTACCTGCGGCGAGTGAGGGAGCTGTGCACCAAGTACAACGTGCTGTGGATAGCTGACGAGGTGCAGACGGGCTTGGGTGAGCATTCATAGCTAGACTCTATTTTAGTAGTTGGATTGAAAGTCTTGGAATAACAGCGCTGTTGAAGCCTTACAGCAACTACCCACTATAAAGCATGTTAGTAGGCACCTACAAACGTCATGTACCGGTTTTTAGTTCCGGAAGATGGTATTTTGTACTCCCGTATATCGGGGAACGCGGGAAGTGGTTTTGGACCTGATTTCTCACCGGTCAAGTAGGGCTACCGTCCCATCGGAGTAGCCAGTAGGAGAAGAAGGAAATAAGGAGTGTACTTTCTGCTGCACACGCACTTGTGCCCGCTCAGCGGGCTAGTCTCTTTTGAGATGTCCTAGTAGAAATTCGGCGGAAGGATATTACAATCTTTATTATTCATAATTCCAGTTAGATCACGTTACACATTATTTTACAACTCATTTGAAATAGGTAAATTAACATAGACTTAATAAAAAGTCTATGTAAATTAATACATTAATTTTATCGATTAGTTCAACTCGGAGTCGATAAATTGCACCCAGCTGACACGTACAAATATAGGAAATTCCAGTCAATTTGCTATTTTATTGGGCGTGCTTATCTGAATGACACTTTGGTAAGGTTTACTAGTTGGGTTGTGCTAATAAGGCAATATCACTTCTATATCAGAACATGTTTAACGCTTTTTATGAACATTACCTGACGGGGTTATTTGTTTTTCTATTACTTCCAGCGTAAATCTAATCTAATCTAATACATATAATAAATCTGTAGAAGGGTCAATTCTGTAGGTACATTGAAAATGTTGAAAAAATAAATAGCAGGGGGTGTTACTGGATCGATACCAAACCCAAATATGCGATTAACAAATTTTTTGTCTGTCTGTCTGTCTGTATGTTCAGGCATCACGTGAAAACTAACGGTTATATTTCGTTGAAACTTGGTATAATTATACCTTATTATCCTGGGCATAAAATGGGATACTTTTTATTCTGGAAAAATACGTAGAAAAAAAAACATCCATCCACGAGGAGACCGACATCCGCGCGGACGGAGTCGCGGAGTCAAAATAGAGGTTACTTTGTGAATGTTTAAGATTAGTTATGTAGCTACGCCTCGCGGCTTCACCCGCGTAAATGTTGATACCGTGGAAAATAGAAAATCGTCCCATGGCATCTCATAGACACATTTTTTTCGGGATAAAAACTATTCTATGTGTTAATCCAAGTTACTTTCTATATGTCTGCCAAATTTCATGAAAATCGGTTCAGCAGTTTTTGCGTGAAGAATTAACAAACAAACAAACAAACAAACAAACACACAAACTTTCACATTTATAATATTAGTAGGATAGATTATTTATTATATTGTAGATGTTGGCTGAAATAGTGTCATGTCATAGTGTGCATGTCACAATATAAAATTTTTATGTCGCCCTCCCGCGATTGCATCTGCTTTAAAGTAACTGAATTGGATGATGAATCAAACTGGAACTATCTTTTACAATATAAGTCTGGAATCTGAATAACATTGACCCTATCATAAAAAATAACATCTAGTATCTAAAAAAGTAGTTATTAAGAGGTAGTGCCACGTTTCATGCATGCAACCGAATTGGAACGGCACGATCGGGGAAGTACTCCTTTATTCTATAAAAAAATGTGATCTGGCCGTCAGGTCGCACCGGCAAGCTCCTGGCGGTGCAGCACGAGGGCGTGAAGCCCGACATCCTGATCCTGGGCAAGGCTCTCAGCGGCGGGCTGCTGCCCATCTCCGCGGTGCTCACCAGTCACGAAGTCATGGATGTAAGTTGAAAAAATGTAGCTATTATTGTCCTATTTCGGTAAAACAGTTCGAGATTTGTAAAAAAAATTGTTTCCACTGTATAACTGTTCAATTTTATAAAAAATTCACGACTCGCTCGCTACTTTCGTGCACGTCACATTGTGGCCAAGGAATTGTTGTGAAGAGAAGAATTTGAGAACATTGAGAAGAATGTTTCTAAAAAAAATACTTTAGATATTCATGAAATAGACTTAGTGGGTGGCCCATGTGAAGTGTGTACACTGACCGCTAGTGCGACGATGTCTATCTCGCCTGCGTTTAAGGAGTGTCATGACTCATCACAAGTATAATTTTTTTTGTCTACACTAATGTTGTAACATTCAACTTATGTTTTCAATACTAGACTTATAATAACTACTATCAGTATCTATGATCACAGGAATACTCATGTACTACATTTATTATACAAAGTGCTCTTTGACCCTAGGACTCCCACTTACCTTAAAGAGAAGTTTACTTTTTCAGCGGAGTGTAATACAAGGCCTAGTCGTTTTGTAAATAAATTAAATGTACCCGTACAAAACACAAAATTTTATCAGAATTCCTTTGCTGCTAAATCGGTAAAGTTATGGAATTCTTTGCCAAAAGAAATAAAAGTAGCAAAAAACATAGATATTTTTAAAACACTATTAAAAGCGCATTATTTACATCTGCAACCGTTTTCTTAATAATTCCTGTATTTAGCACCCTTAAATTAGATCTTTTAAAATTAAAACGTTTATTGTATTTCTATTTTCAATAACATTGTCCTCGCTGTTATACATGTCATTTTATTACTTTGGACTTGTCAGTTGTCTTCTTCTTTCTTTCTTTTCTTTTTTTTCTCTCTCTCGCTAATATTCAATTTCCACAATATGAATTTTGTATACTTATTTATTATTAATTTATTAAGTTTTTATTGATAAAAATTAGTTATTTAAATATCATAGTTAAGTTTGCATGCCTATGAATCCAAGCAATTATTCATCTTTCAAGTGATGGTTGCCTGGAAGATATCGTTTTAAAGCGATAAGGCCGCCTATTGTGCATTTATTACTATTTACATTTATTTTGTAAAAATATCTTTTTTTTTGTTTTGGTGTGCAATAAACAATTATTTATTTATTTATTTATTTAACTACTGTTATAGCTCAGACAACAAAAAACTCAATTTAAGCAATTTGACGTGATGTTATAATATCCAAATCGATATCGTAAAATCTCATTATAACACTGTGTGAGAGCGAGAGAGAGTGGTAAGAGAGCCTTATGTCAAAATCCTTAACTGCGCGCGCTCGCTCCTGATTGGCCCTGCGCGCGCTGCAGCTGCGCTCTCATTGGTTAGATTTTAATTTCGCTGTGACAATAAACGTAGGCATGAATTTAATGTTTCGCAATATTTTTTTAATCGATTAATTGCATTAGTGAAGATAAAGTAGTGTATGCAACTGCAAATAACACGGGTATTAAAACACTCGTGTTACTATTTTGAAACTCGCGTTCGCTCGTTTCAAAAACTCGCACTCCAGTTTTAATACTCTTCATTATACGACAGTTGCATAAACTACTATTTTTATATTATATATTATTTATTCTGGTATAACATTTCAGGTAATAAAACCGGGAACTCACGGTTCGACGTACGGCGGCAACCCGCTAGCTTGCGCCGTCGCTACAGAGGCCATGAAGGTAATTCCTTGTCACACAAACCAACAAGCAATATTGTTGTTGTCACTCTCCTCTAAGGTCCGATGCAAAATTATTTTTCAGACCCACATGCTCGTAGAAACTGCTCCTAAGGGTCCAGGTCTGACGAGCAAGACTGTTGCCGTGGCACAGATCCAAAACTGAGGACTGACTTTACACGACGGTTGTAGTCTCGAGACATACAATTTACAAAATCTGTGTCGATTATCTCCGACAGACAGACAGACGTTACAAGTCATTTTATTAGGCGGACGTGGGCGGCGTCGGACACTGGAATAATAAACTACAAGAGGATAGTGAATTGAGGAATAAAGTAGATACATAAGTACCTATAACTAACACTTGTGAAAACGTAAAGATTGATTTCGTATCATTAAAATATGATAAATACATATTTAAGTATCATAAAAGTATGATTTTCACATTTTTCACACAATTCTGTCGGTCTTGAAGTAGTATAAAGGAGAGTAGGAAATCATTCGAATGTTCTGACAAACACTTCAACAGGTAAATGGAACAGGTAGGTACCCCGTACCCGTAAAGTGTTAGACTTTAAGAGCAATGTGTGACTCAAACCGGTAGCGACAAAGTTCTTCAAAGACTAGCTACACCTAGGTATATCATAACGATATAGGCACGTTCAAAGTGGAATTATATTTAATCCAAAAATATTTAACGAAAACATAAATATTTACAGCAAATCTCAATCTAACTGAAGCTTTGCCAAACCAAGTTGTTATGACAGTTGAATTCCTATATTTTGATTGCTGAAATAGAATGATACATCACATATTGCGACTGAACCGAATTAGATGTATTTGTTTATAGAACGCTGGTTTGACTGGAATTACTTTATTTATTAAGTATTTAATAATTTGTGCACACTAAATGTATATATACCCGGTTACATACACGGTCTGGAGACGGAGAGCTGAAGACCGAGCTCAGAGGCGTGCCTATGTCCAACAGTGGACTAAAATAGGCTGATGATGATGATGATGATGATGAAATATATACCTACATTATAAAACTTACTACCTAGAAATTCTGGTACAAACATTTACATAATCCAACATTTTGGAATTTCTTCCAGTATTCCTAGTACAGGAGAACGTGATTGAAATAAATTATTTGTTGCACTTTTTAATACTTTATAATAAGATAGTTGTCTATGCAAACTATAAAATCAACGCCATCAACGTCCATATGTGCTAAGCATTAATATACGGTTTAATTTTATCTACACGGGTTTTCAATGTTTAAGGTATTGTTGGAGGAGAAGTTATGTGAGAACGCGGCAAAACTGAGCGGCGTGCTGCGTGAGGAGCTGGAGAAGATACCCAGGTCCATCGTGCCCAGGGTCCGCGGCAGGGGACTGATGTTCGCCATAGACGTGACCGACAGTAAGTATACGAGTATGGAGGCTCTCATACAACAAACATGATTTTTTTCTGGTTTTTGCTCGATAATAATAACGGCAACAGGTAGACGCTTGAAATATAATATATCCAAAGTATATTTAGTTTTATCCACTGTAAAATTAAATAATAAATACTGTGTAATAAATATGATTGCCTGGGTAGGTAGTAGGTACTTGAGATCGCAAAAAGAGGATATATTTTTAACTAATAATAATAAAACCTAGGTACCTATGTGGTTATAATACTGCAAATTTAAAACAGATGAATCGGTTTATGGTGATATCACAAACAGATTAGGTACCTACTAAACATATAAACAATTAGATAAGAAAACACATAATATATAATAACATATTATTATTTAGGGATATTTTAATGCACTTAATCACGAACAAGTTACGTTCAAAAAAATTGTAAAAAAAAATATTTTAACAAAAAAATCGATAATTTAGATGGCACTTTAGACACGATTTGAGTGACAACTTACCATTTCTTTGTAGAAATACCCGCCTACGATGTTTGCCTGAGACTGAGGGACTCCGGCCTGCTGGCCAAGACCACGCACGGACAGACCATCCGCCTGTCCCCGCCGCTGGTCATCACCGAGCAGCAGCTGAGAGACAGCGCTGACATCATCAGAAAAGTATTACACAGCTTCGCGCAATAGCTTACATGCTATTGAATGATACGATTTATATTGTGAATATTTGTATGTAATCTAAAAAATAAAATAAAATGTAAAATTGTATAATAAAATAAAAATATATTTTGCTTTTTTATACGATTTTTTATTACCTATAATCTCTACAAGAATACTATCAATAATTCTCTACTTATATAAATTAACAAAAATATATTTAAAAAAATATTGTCTCATAATATTTGTTTAGATTTGAAGTGTAGGTTTTTGCTTCTTTTTACGATGGCAGATTCCGAGACCATTAAGGCAAATGATGAATCTGACGATCATCGCCTATTGATTCAAGTGTCACTCAATGTACGTTTGATTATAATCAGTAATAATTAGTATTGACTATGTCAATTCTGTCAAGAGTAGCGTGGCTATTACTCTATGATGATCAAGAGTCGTCGCAACCGGCGGTGGCTGTTTATATGAAGAGTTATTAGTAAATGAATGCGTAGGAAGCCAGGCACGTGTGTAGACATGTGTCACTACATTGTCTCTGCCTGCCCTGTTTGGGAACTCCCGTGAAGATGTAGTTTCTACTAGGATAATAAGACTGTTGTGTGCCTGAGGCGGTAGCACACACAAGGCGTCAAAGAAGTCGATCGATCAGTGAGCCTAACTCCTTTCCTCCTCCTCCTTTTTTTTGTACATGAGTAGGGTGGGGTGAAGATCACTAATGGGGTTTGTAAAAAAAAAATGGGTGAGGTGTATGTATATTGGAGAACTCTACTCCACTAAAACCTCACCGAAGCCCTCAACCGCCTTGGAAATTAAGGTGACTCTCATTTGTTGTACAAGGTTGATAAAGCGAGAGGCGTTAAATGAAACGACATATTTAGTAAAACATTTCCAAGCTACACAACAAAAATCAGATCATTCAGAGCAATAGTTTAGCCACAGGAATTTTTTTTAGGTTTTTCTCACTTCGTAAATGTATCGCAGCTGATCGAGCGTCCGGCCGCCCTTAGTCCGCCGAGGTCATTCACCCCGTGCGTGCGCCCGGTACAAAGACAAATCATGATTACATTTTTTTGTTATTGAACTTGTGTGAAAAAGTATTTTCGTATACTTGTCGTAAACCTTTTTTTAATAGTTTCGGATTAACTGCAGCCACTAATAGTATAATATTATGGGGCTTAATATAACGCCTCTCGCTTTTATCAACCGTATGTATTTTATCAACTGTATGTTACAAGGTAAAGACACTTCCAATTGTGATAGTTTCTATCGAGATTGGCCTTCTTGAGATTATTAATATTGCTCACGAAATACAATATCCGCATTGAAGAAATAAAACACATGCATATTACAATAGTGGGTATATTTCCATGTATAATTTACAATTTGCGTCACAACATACTTGAATCACAGTTGGTCGAGGTAAATACTGTTTAATAACATTCTACACTATTAATACGTTCGGTTCATACAAATATATTAGACGGAAGGTGTGAGAGGCGATTTGCTGACGTTACGACGTAGCGTCCGCTAAAGGATAAAGCAAATATTATGTATTTTAAAGCGCGGTTTTCCAAAGCGGTGCCGTCTTGAAGCGGCCGCAATATCGCGGCGAATGAAGTCATTAGAATGTTGACTTTCGGCCTTGGTACGATTCCCAAATATTTGGCACGTAACGTCTGTTTCGTTTACAAAAATCTAGTGAATCTAGTCATTCACGTCATGACCGCTTTGTGAATGCACCGCTATCCTAAGAAACCAAAGCATAAGGAAGACAACAAATGCTTGAACACCATTGGAATAGCCTATAGCCCTTATAGCGTTGTACATGTTCCCACCGTCCGCTTAGCGAACGGCAACGAAAGAATTTGCGTAACCCAGCGGTTATTACTTAACGATGCGTGTTATGTACTATACACACAGCTAATCACTTAGCAGAAATACTTGTTACAATCACTGGGAATGTCTAACCGGTTTTTTTAAGCACGTGAAACGATTTTATAGTTCAACTGACTTATGTTTTAATGTAAGTACATTCTTATAAGTACTATTTTAGACTATAAAGGCTGTCACACACTAAGCAGAAACGATAAGATATTATCTCCGTATAATACTATCCTTCAATATAATATGTCTGTGTCTGCAGATACTTGACGGTAAAATATAAGTTATCTGTGTAGTGTGTGGTGCTCCTTGAGTTTAGTATAGAGAGCGATGTTGACAGATGTGCGCTCTGATAAAAAAAATCTTATCACATCTGCATAATGTGTGACAGCATTAAGTCCTTAAGGCGAAATGGGCTCCAAATTTGTCAATCCGTTCTCACGTATATTCAAAACGTAATCTTCAAAAACTACTGATTATCAAAAATTTTTTAGCTGTGGTTAATGTTAACAAAATACGACATAGTGCTTAGGTCGTCGAAACACGATTAAAGAATTTTGCCTCGATAGAAAAAATAGTAAACTTTAATGAAAAAACACTATTTCTGACGTTTCCATCAATTTTTAAATCCATACTATTCAATAACTATCAAAGTTATTTCCACAACTCAAATATGTATCTATTCCCAATAAGTAATCGAAGAAATTTTAGGAGTCACTTTTTTAAATAAGCGTATGGTTAATTTGATAAAATAATATTAATCTAAATATTGTTTCTATTTTCGAGCGCCGCAAAATTCCACGCAAAATTAACTAGGCGGATCGCAATGGGCTATTTTCCAAGTTTTCAAAAATCACTCCAGAATGTTTATCAGTGATCAATGAACTTATACATTTTTTTATTTTTTATTCTGACAAGTATTTACTTTCAAATTTTAA
>LUGF01010155.1:343892-365771 GCA_001625245.1 Calycopis cecrops
CCAGTTGCTACGTCTCAGTATAAACTGTATTATCTATGGCTACGTTGTCGTAGCAAATAATATATGTAGCACCGACGTAGACAGAGAAAATATAATTATATTTCTTCTGTCTACGACTATAATTATAGTGTCACAATGTTTGTTCACGAATACGTAGTGAACGCAGACTTGTTTTGATGAGATTTTGATACATGACACGTAATTATAAATGGGAAAACAAAAGAAGGATCAAAATAGAAAAAATATACTTATGTATTTATTCTGAAGTTTGTTTATGAGCGTCGGCTATAGCGACGAGAAATGCGAGGAAGAATAAAAACAAATCTATCATTATTTTACTTTATTATATTATATTCATAACATCTTTTTCTTAATTTACTCACCGACTAATTCACTAGAATCATTATTTGAAACATTATTTTTAATATTTTAGTAATTCACTAAACG
The DNA here is from genome assembly GCA_001625245.1 of Calycopis cecrops. Classification (NCBI taxonomy): domain Eukaryota; kingdom Metazoa; phylum Arthropoda; class Insecta; order Lepidoptera; family Lycaenidae; genus Calycopis; species Calycopis cecrops. The sequence goes on from LUGF01010155.1 coordinate 344,340, forward strand.
GTTTTCACCATAGAAAGTAGATTTCGTAAAAACCCTTTTTAAGATCGAAATATTTTGTGTTAGAACATTCCAAAATACAATTACGATAAATTCCAGTACCAGTTTTATATGTATAGTTACTATTTCCACAAAATTTGACAAAGATTATCATATTATTATACTTTAAGACTTTATATATCTGAAAATAGGTATAAGTAAATACAATAGTATATCAAATGATAAATATTAAAACATACAAAATGTAATTCCGATTTCAATACAATATGCAAATAAAATTAAAAATAAACAAGATTATAAAGATTTTTATTGTAATAACTAAAAATAACGTTTTATAGCCAAATCGTGTATCACAGTAACTCTAGCTTGAATATTAAATTTCGAAGAATGTGCTTACACCGGCTCACAGCCTAAAATCTAACACAGATATATATTTATTAATAAATTACAAGACACTCGATAAAGTTACTTCCAATCAATCTTCAAATACATAACACTCTTTCATAAAGCTAACACATGATGTAGGAATACTTTTACACTACGTGCATTTGTTTAGATATCTACTATGTCATTAGGCGTTATATAAATCGAGTTAGGACCAAATCGGACATGTTGTTTTAGCTGCAGCGAACCGTACAGATAGAGGTTTCACGCCGGTGGTGACTACCGTACCGTGTCGACAAACATCACCCTTAGACCACAAACATCTAATTTGCGATGCCACAGCACTGTATTAGCGTAGTTTTGCAAACTGAGCTACAAGCCATCTAACTGAGAAAAGATATGACAGTGGATAAATTTGCAAAATTACTGATTTTAAAAAGAGTAGATAGGTATGTCTGTGGAGGCGCATACATAGGGAACAAAAAATCTAAATCTACTCATACTTAATAGCCCTGGTAAAACACACCAAGGTTTTGTACTAGTCTCTATTTACTTCTATCTCGATTATACCACCTTACAATATATCTAGGTTGTATTTGACACCCTAGTAGGATAATAATTTATGGAACGAGAGGTTCAAATGAAATCTATTACGCATGAATCATGATCAGTGGCAATTATGAAAGGGTACATATTATGCGAAATTTAATTTAATATTTAGGTATTAATCATTATTTAATGCAGTAAATATTAATAAGTATTAATTAATTTATTATTACTCAACCGTTAAGTCGTTTGATGACTTTTGGCACACAATACTAGAATTCTTTATATTATGTAATTTATAGTAAGGATTGAAAAAAATAACTAAAAGAAAATATAGATGATTAATGTTTATATTTGGAATATACCTCAGAGCTTAAAGTATATTTAACCATATTATTACTAAACGTTGTAGCGCCTGTGATCAAAAAAATGAAGACAAATGCACATTCAAGCATGTTTGCTTTTTACAACTTTCATTGATTACAAATTTATTTTAATTCTGTATCTAATGCATTGGGCTAATAGAGTAAATACATACACACACAATAAGCTTTGCATTATTTGGGCAGGCGGAAAATGAACATTGCAATTAATGCAAACATTGCATTAGATTGTAGACAATCATTTCAAATAAAATTTCTTATACTTTTTCGTCTTCAATCTCGCACTAGTGTAACTGATACATTAATTTATGAAATCGGAGATATGACATCCGTTTTATCACTAATGTGCGTTTAAATTTATCCCAATATTTTCTTTACCATAAACATAAGGCTAGATTTACCTACACTTATATGACATAATTTAATGAATTACATTATCCCATTTGGTGTTATGTAGTTTGTTTAAGGTAAAACTAATAATTATATTTTTTACAATGATCAATTAACTGTGTCTTTTGTGCACAAAACACATACTTTTCTAAACATATTAATTTAATTATGTTTCCATTATTTTTTCTTCTTGCATTTTGCAACGTAGTCGGTTAACATGAAACAAGCATTTTAGGATTTAGTCATTTGATCACTTGAAAAGTTTATAAAATTACGAGAATGTTCGGGATAAAATTCAAACAAACTGCCCCACAACTTGTGTACTTTCTTGTATTTGGTGTGTATATGTTTTTTATTGTTTAGGACAATGCTTTTTATACCATTCAACCTTCACTGTATTTGGCAATCAATATGGCTAATTTTAAAAATGAGAATAAGGTTTTGTTCCAATAGGTTTACTACTGTGTCACATTTAGAGACATATAGCTAACTAAGTAGGTACATATATTTTTATCTTAGCATCTATTTTAATAGACATATATATTCTCAGTTCGAGTAAATAAGTTTAATATCTAGTGGAAAATAATATAAGTTTACTACGATAATGTCACGGAAATATAGATTTACATCACTATGTGACGTGGAACGTATTTAAATCAATAAAATCTGAATTATACTCTGTTTTGTTATAAATATTCAATTTATAATAATTTATTATGTTAATGTTCATTTATAATTCTTAAATAACATAATGATCACACGCAAGTATCACGATTTATTCATCATTTAAATACATATATTAGATACACCCTTTCACGGTAAATATAATTTTGTTACTTTTGTTTGCTGTTATTCAAATTAGAGCTAAAATTAAATAGTAAAATTTGTGTCTTTAATTTATAGTTCAAATGTAAAATTGTTTATTTTTTTAAAGGTACTCCAATATCGACGATTTAATCATACATAAATATCTGTTCTGGAACATTTATACATTTAACATTCGCGTAACATAGATTAAAACATGTTGTACACAACAAATAATGATATAGCTGTCATACATTACAGATAAAATATGTACTATCTAATACAGTTGGATATTCAAGACACGCACACACAATAAGTTCATGAATCATTAATGTTTTCTTCTACCTATCGCAGAAACGACTTATGCCTAATTAATTTTAATCTATTTTATATGTTATGGTATCTATCTAAAATCGCAAAAATGACCATGCACTAGTTAATAAAATCCTATTATATAAATCGAACTAACCGCCTAGTGACGCGAAATTTTGAAAATGTGTTTTTATATGTTACCTAAATACTTACATACTAAGATAATTTACAACATCGATTTCTATTTGGCAGTAACCTATCTCTTTAAAATTAATATTTTTACTTAATAGGTATTTTAAAATTATGAATACTTATATCATCAGTAGATTTATATTTGTGTATTTAAATAAATGAATGCGGCAACGAACCCCAAGTACTTCGAAAATAATGTATATAATTTGTTTAAGTAGTCGCTACAGTTATTTCCATGTTTAAGGTTTTAGTACAATTTTTGCAATTCAAAGTTTTAGGCAGTACGCTAGTGAATCATGTAATAAGCGAACTACTACATCGAAGTAGGTATTTCTGTTACGTAGCAGTTATGTACTAAGACTTCTAGACTTGGACACAAAAAATAAACCAAAGTCGCCTTCTCCAAATACACGTACTAAATCAAGAACCTATTCTGATTATGTTCCATTGGAGACGCTTTAAAGCGTACCGTTAGAAAAATTAATAAAATTTTATGTAAAAAAAAATGACTTTAATCATGGGAGGTTACTTCCATGAAGGAAGGCTGTTATTATTTTATAGAACTAGTTTTGCTTTAGAGCCGCATTTTCTTCAGATACACAAATATAACTCAGTCTGTAATGAATGAATGAAATTGACTTTTTTTTGTAATTTAATTTTTTCACAAAACGTCTTAAGTTGTACATGAATGGATAGTTTGTGCAAACACTTTTATAGGAACCACATTATGGTTTTGTATTTTTCTTATTCTCTTAACACTGATGATAGAACATGCTATGTTTTCATTAGACGAAATTTTTTAACGTTTCACAATATACCTATGTACAAGTAAATATTGCTCTTTTGTTATCCCTTTGAAATATATAATTGTATATAGCGTAAATAATATATTTGGTAGTTATAGAACTTACTTATAGTCAAATAAAGAAGGTTCAGAAAATGAAATAGGATTTATTTTATTATCATTTAACAAAAGGATTGTTAACTTGCAGGGATAGTTAAAAACAAGGTGGTTTAAGTAAATAATTCTTGATGTTAGACGCATTTAAGTAAGGAAATATGTTACAAATTTGCGTGAACAAAATGCTACACAGCTCAAACAACTGGATCTTGGTTTATTTGTAGCACAGATAAGGGGAGCTACGTTCAGTCGTAGCACACATAGGTGCAGTTACGTTTACTCGTAGCACGCGATTTAAGCGACTACGAGCGTGTGCTGTGCTACGAACTGCAGGTCGCGGTAATTGTATTTTGATAGTTGTAAGTTTTCACTTACATGGGCAGTAGGGACTGCCACTAGTCTTAGGGATGACTGTCTCTAATTTTAATTCAGTGTCATCCAAGGGTCTTGTTACAGCAAAATCCCGAATTGGTGTTTTCTCACTTTCATTTTTATCTTAGAACCTAAGATTTACTAACTTCGCTCACTAACAATTGTGGTAGTTAAATAATATTACTAGTAAAATTTAGTAATTGTACTAAATTCTTATGATAAAAGCCAGAATAATATATATTGTTTTTTATAACAACTTTCTCCGTTTTCTGATAGTAGACCCTAGTTAAACTAGAGATTTTCCAACAGACGGGCTTTTACAGTAACTTTTATTGCTCGATGTTAGGAGCGTTATATATTAAAATCTTACGAGGTGGGAGTTACAAGGCGGTACTAATTAATTCAATTGTACCTCAAAGATGTGAGTTTACAACTATGTCAAGAATTTGTATTATATCTAACGATAACTATTTGTAATGTTGGATTTCAATATCGAATATAATTACGATTTCTACGAAAGGGCGAAATATCCCATATGAATTTCAAAACTAGTTTTTATAATAATATCGTAAGTTTATTTCACATTAACGCTTAATATTAAGATGTTAAGAGCGTTATTCTTATAAACGATCACAGTAAGAAATCATCTAACTACGCGAATGTGCGCAATATGCTTATAAGATAATAAGTAATTCAATGAAAATGTCTATCAAGTTGACACTAAGATTCTCCATCACTTATCCATTAACATCTATTTTAACATAAAACATAACGTACGTAACTACAAAAGTAAAAAAGACGACTAAAAATTATATGTCTCAATTAATATCGATAAAAAGTCGATAAATCTGAAGTCGATGCAAAGTGACGTAATTTCTCAAACGATAATTTAAGTGACTAGATCTAAGTTATTTGGATACAGATTACAAATTAGGTGCTCATGATTTTTTTTATGAAGAATTTTACGATTTACGTTTAGTTGAGCAGACATTTCAATCTTAACAAAACATCTATTTACATATAGTTTTTTGTACAGATACTTTTTTATAGTGCGTACGCCTTTGTTAATATTTATATTAAAAATTCGAAGGGAAGTATAACAATAGTACAAATGAATCGATATGGCATATCGGTGGCTCCAAGAGACCTAATCGCTTAGCTACACTAACAACAAAACAAACTTAGAGCTATCAGTTAAGGCATACAATCATACACTTATCTATGCTATAACAGTGAATAAATCTTTTATAAATCATTTCTAAGCATCAAATGTAACAAAATTTAGATCTAATCTAACAAGTATATTGAAATGAAACATTGATATAATTTCAATAATTTTAAGAAAATATATGCGTAAAATATAGAATCATGAGCGCGTACCGACGGAACCCAAAATGTTTCCTAACGAATAGAACACGAGCTAACATATCACCGAGTTTGTCGAGGGCGCCCGAGGCTGGGCGCTTCACTAATAGTCCAGAAACACTTGTAAGATTAATATTGCCATGTTGTGTGAGCCGCTCGCAGCGCGTTCACGAGTAGATGGTGATGACCTCGCGACCCCCGCCGCGCACCATCAGCACTTTCTCCAGTCCCTCCGTCAGTACTTCCAAGAACTCCATATCTGTGAAGAAGACATCGAATTAGGAATAATAGATAATAAGATATATAATATTCCTCCTTGCAAAATTTCGGCGACACCGGCCATTTTGTTGTCTATTGTATTGACAAGACAATTATTGCGTATATAATAATTATAATAAAAGTGTGTAACCAGACACTAGTGTATTCGCTATTTCCCCATTCTATTCTGATCTGACCTCTTGATGTTATAGTACAATACGACCGAAGAGATCAGGTTCAGGACCGACGGCTAAACGAACTCTGAGCCGCGACTCACGACTGTTATAAGAAATTGAATAATCCCATGTACATTGTACACATGTTGGTTCGACACGGAAGTTGAACTTTTTTTATTACCACCAAGGACGTTAAAAAAAAGGCGGACGGAGTCTCTTCATACAATAACTAAAACCCCAGAGTAAGCTGACTTTGTACTATAGTATGCCGGAGACATTGTCATGTTTGACAATTTTTAGAAAATACACGTGATTCGAGATGCCGTCGTATGTAATAAAAAGCTGTGGAAACAATAGTGTTTCACATAAAAAAAGCCAGGGGATCACTTTTCATAGGTAAGCAAGGAATATATCCAGCTTATTTCCGCAATTTTATTGTTTTCGTAAATGTTTTCCAAACAATTAATGTTGTCAGACAATTAACATTTTCATTTACCCTGAATTGGGCTAAATATTTTTTTACTATTATTGTTATGTTTTCGTTTTGTTTTTCTTGTTTAATTTTTGTTCTTATATCTTGTGTATGGTAGTGTTAGTCTCACAAATAAAGCAATTTTTATTTATTTTATTTTTTATTTTATATATCTCGACCAAGCGATAAAAAACTACTTTGTTTGAATTTCGCGCTACGGTAGTATTAAACCATTAAACCACATCAAAATACCTGTCTATAACCGTTCTGGATGGTAAATAACAGCAAATAAAAAAATGTAAGTCAATAGAACTTCAAAAATATGTATTCAAATTATTTAAAAAGATGGGTAATTTTTCTTATGTCTAGTAACCCTTTACACGCGCAGACATAAATACATTGTCACAATTTTAATGCTTCAATATTTTCTAGGCAACATTCCGTCCGCCTTTTTTTAACGTCCTTGATTACCACATGGACATTAAACGGGTATCTATTTTTACTTACAGTTAGACTCTCGTTCCAGCTTGGTGTCCCGAGGAGGTCCGGGCAAGTTCAGGATGACCAGCTGAGCGTCGTGCGAGCGCGACACTATGACCTCGTTCAGTTTAACGGCGGTGTGCATCCGTCGTACTGTGCCCTCGTCACTAATATACGTCATACAATTAGTAAAATCTATACTAATATAGGTATGTATACAGGTTTAGTTTTTGGCTACCGGTCAAATTTTCAGGTTTGGTTCGGAATCAATAATACTTTCGATTTATGAAATAAAAAAATAAAAAAAAATAGATAGTCCTATGTTATACACATATTTCTGGGTCTCCACGGGGAATCTAGCTCGAGTGTCGCGAAGACCGTTCTTGATCTTGAAGTCGATACATTTCATGTACGAACAACGATTCATATATTTTTAAGGACCATTTCAAATCGATTTTAATTTTACAAAATTACAATTAGACGATAATATTTTTTAAAACACACCCTTGGAATGATGTTTACTTCTTTATTTTAAAATTTGGCCGGTGACCCAAAATTAACCCTGTACGTAGCTCAAGAGTTTGTCCCATTCGCCAAATTCTTTCGACATTAGATAGCCTATTTACCGAGAAAGCTATAAACAACCACGCTATTTTAAATTGGAAGTCAGTATTTGAGTTACGCATGTGAATTGCAGGGGGCTTTTAATACCAAATAAAAAAAAACATCAGCAAAAATTCGAAAGTACTATAGCTGGGTCTAGTCATCTGATTTGAACCAGCTCGTAGAACGGCATCAACAATTGATAAAGAAAGGCAGACTGATGATAAAATTAAATTTATACGCAGATCAATAGCATATTCCCAACCCCTAACATTCAAGAACGCTCGAGCTATTTCGACGATATTTTCAGGTAATCTGCATACTGCTCCCGCGAGTGATACTGGAAATTGTGTTTGAAAGACCGATCTACAGTTTTAGCCGTCGTCAGTAGCGTTTTCTTCGCTAATACACTAATACAACACAGATGAAGATTATTTTTTATTTGTTTTAATCTGATATATTTTTTTTATATCTAATTATCTAGGCGAACACGTCTAACAGGACAATTAAACTTATATCCATAGTATAATATACAGATTTTTCGTTAATTGGTATAATATTGAACATTTATATCAAAAAGGTGGCCTGGCCTATGTCCTGCATTGGACTTTTTCTGACTCTCTGATGATGATGATAATGATATCAAAATGTCAGTCAATCCAAAAATATTGTTGACATGAGGTCCAAGTTCCCACCAAATGTTATACGAGTATATTAATATTATAATTAACCTAATCTTTCTTTCTATAATTGTTGTTGCATTATAAATATCTAATAACAAAATATACATGAGATCTACTTACGGTGTGATCGGCGGAAGGTCCGCTTTGGGGTTGAGAGCGTCGCCGTTGGGGTTTCCGTCCTTATGCTTCTCATCCGCCGTGGGAGATGGGGTCTCGTCACACTGCGAGCGTTCATCGGGCGAGTCCCACATTGAATCAATTATGTGCAACAAACTACTCCGAAAATCGTCCTACCACGTCAACCAATTGCCGCCGTTTTGTTTCGTAAATATTTCGTTTTTGAACCGTACCAAGAGTTGCACATGATGGATTCAAGGCGAATGAAACACGGGATGTCATATATTATTTAAATTGTTAAACGTTAGCTGACTACGAACATTCGAACATCCATTCATATCTAATGTGATGTGACAAATCAAAGTGAACAAATTAACGTGAGTGAAAGTATCGACAAACATATGACCACCGTGTATAAATTCGCAAGGACTCGTTATAGTATCACCATAACTCGGTATAGTGAGCTATATCTCGTTGTAGTTCACTATAACTCGCTATAATTCACTACAACTCGCTATAGGTCACTATAACTCGCTATAGGTCATTATAACTTGCTATAGTGCACTACAATTTGCTATAGCTTACTATAACTCGCTATAATTTAGTAGAATAAGTTAAATTTACAATAATATAGGTTACTATAACGATATGTTGTTAAATAAAATGATTTTACTAGTAATGTTTAGTAGGTGCAATATTGTATTTTCTTTATTTAGCATTTACAAAGCTATACTTTAATAGATAGACTGTAGTCTATCTCTGAATACTGAATACATCCACTTAAATCTTTATGAACTCAGATTATGACTCTATATCTGAATACATCCACTTAAATCTTTATGAACTCAGATTATGACATGAATGTGAAGCTTCACATAACATTGTATCTAAAAATAAGGAGAAGAAACTAATATTTGTTTTGATTTCTTAGTCATCTTTTTGTGTAGTTGTAAGTAGTTAGATAAAATATTACGAGAAACTAAATGTAATTAAATTTATATCTCGTAAATTGTTCTGTAGTTGTCTGTTTTATTTGTTTCTAGAAATATATTTATTCATGGTGAGTCCAAAAATAAAATGAAAATTTGATCATATTTAACAATTTTATTGTTTGAAAGAAATATTTATAATATTTTTTTTGGTCTTGCTAAAGTATATAAAATATTGCCAATAAAGAAAATACTAAATGTTACCAATAAATTATGTCTGTCTGTTGACTGAGATAAGAGACATCGAGATATATTTCATATTTCTATAAAATATCTCTTCCACCTCATATCTACAACGATACATATTTGATGAATAAATAAACACAATCTGTGCATTATGACGCCATAATGAAAAAGAAAAAAAAGAAGCGTGTCATACATACTAATATCCTACTCACAACTAAATCAATTATCAATTGAGAGTAAGACTACAAACACATTATTCAAAGATTTTGCAAAAAATATTATAAACTCACCTAATTTGTAATCTTTTAATTATTAGTTTAGCTCCCACCATTATTGTTTTTATTATCATGACACAAATAATTATTTATATTATTTACTCAAACCAAATTCAAAAAATAATTTTAATTACAAATTTGAATTGTGCCCCGAATACTAAAAAAGTTTGGTATAATAATACTTTTTGCAATTCTTATACACACTAAAACATTTAATTCTAGAATAACTTTGAGGAATATGAGGACGATATATAGCGACAGTGCGAGTAATTACTAAACAATATTTTATAGACCTGGGATCCATTTGATAGAGCCCCGTGACTAATACCAGAGTAAACTAAAATAAGTAAGACAAGCTCACACAAAGGTACCGAGCACGGTTTATATGTGTTCGGCGCCTGTACGTATGACCACACAACGATAACATAAGTCGATTAGTGAAATAATGATCATGTTTGAGCCACTCACTCTACACAATTATAAAAATCATAACATGCCAAAAAATAAGAATCTTACAAGATGTTAAATAAGAGAAAACCAGCGTTTGAGCGAGACAGATAATTAGATCTAATAAAAGGCCGGAGTTGGTCTACTCTTCTTAGTGTACTCTGCTAATAGTTTAAGTAGGATGTGATTTATTTGTGATTCTCATATTAATTTCCTAGTTTTCTCTTGCTAAATTAAAATATTCCTAAGCAATGTTCGTGAATGCATTATTTATTTATTTATTTATTAGTGTACATCGACCGTAACTCATGGTTGGTTAGTGGTCGTCGATCAGCGGGCAAGGATTTAAGTAGATAAAGTAATCGAGCCCATTCCATTGAATATATAAACCTAAATATAAACCTGACAGAACTAAAACATTTTTAAATATAACCTACACAGATCTAATACAGGAGAGCAAATACAATGAAAATGTTCTAATTTCCTGCAGTATTTATTAAGTTGAGTGTAAATATTCACCTTGTCATCCTTATCTTTGTCTTCTAGCTCCGCAAGGGGAGGGGAGGGGGCGTCGTCGGCGGCTGGTTCGGAGCCGGGTTCAGCGAAGCGAACCTTGCTAACGGTTTTGACGTCTGCGTGGTGATGATCGACTATAGCTTGGACCTAGAATTAATTAAACCTAGTTTAATATTTTCTCTTCTGCTTTTTTACGATCATTCCATTAATAATATTTTAGGTCGAATTGTTTTTACTGAAAAGGACAGCGGGGTATAAGAAATGTAATGCTTATTTCTTCTTTTAATTACTTACCTTTATAAATGTATCGTTAAGGGATAATACAATGTATGTACAATTTGTGCTTTGGTAACGTAACTGATAGCTATTCACATTAAATTTTCGTAGTCATACTAATCGTATTTAGTACTTGTGATCTTTTTACAAAAACTAAAGAAAAATATACATTGAAAATATAAATAATAGACTTAAAGCACACACTAAGAGTTTAGAACACCTAGTAAAGATTGAATAAAGAGAAGGTGCAGGAAGCCACAAAGTGATTAGGGTAAAGACAGTTAGATATAAAACATCAAAAGCCAAGTTTTAGAAGACGTAGCAAACACAGTAATGATGATATCTTCATAAATGATTAGGATGATACAATGCGTGTACGAAAAGTCAACTATGCTATTACTATAAATATCTTCGGTATAAGCAAAGATAAAGAACATAGAAAAATATAGATAGATACTTGCAATCGGATAAACACCTTTAAAGCGAACCGCCTAAAAGATGATTCAGAAATGAAACAGCTAATTCTAAATTAGAAACGAATATCAAAATGCATAGAAAGTGGACTTGATCGGTATTTTTACCAGAGGCAACTTCTCCTCGGCGTTTGGTTCGTGATAGTCCACCAAATTTTGCATCTGAGGTGGCAGCGTTAGAAAACATATAATTATTAATATCTCATCGACGATATAAAGCAAACTCCACTATGTACAGCAAGTGACGTCATTACACTGCTTCGATGATTAGTTTTAATTAACAGTGATTAGTGATTGTGTTATTGGATGATCACGTTTGTACTGACCATGCCTAGGGTTTCCTTCTTGTTCAGTCGCAGTTCACGCAGCATTTGGTTACGTTGCTCCATCATCAGTGTTCGCTCGTAGGTGTACGCAGAAATATCGCTGTCAGTCTAAAACAAGTAATACATAACATGGTTATTGATGTTCGCTATGGGCTATTTATTTATTTGAAAAATAAAACTGCGGGCCTAAATTACTTGGTCCAAGATCAAGAAACGTAAGCAAGAATGCAGCATTCGTGAAGACAACTTGTATTTCAAACATTTCAACAACACAGTAGATCAATACCGGTGATTCCCTACTATAACTACCGATATCACCTTGAATTTGAGTAGCAATTATGACTTACTTTAAAAGTAGCCCGGTAAATAAAGGAACAGTGTTGGTGCTTTTTAAGGCTTCTAACACAGAACTCCATGACTTAATTTTTTTTGGTATAAAAATAAATTCGTGTCAGTTCAATTCTATGGCTATGCGAAATTTCATAAAAACCTGTTCCTACTAAACTTTTATGTATAAGAATATATTGGTTATTCTTACATTTAAATCATATAATTTTCGCAATTATGATAAAGGTAGGATCTAGATATGCTATTAGGTATTCGTGTTCAAAAATATTTGTGTAATAATACATTATTATTTATTGCCTTTTTACCCAGTCCTTTTTTGGTAAGCTCCGTTATTACATATTCTAGAATCTCTGTACTTAGACTTACCATTTCAACCACTTCAACTTCAGCCTCCAAACGCAGTTGGTAGAGGAACATCTTGAGATCTTTCTTCATCTGTATCGAGTTGTCTTCCATCTGCGCGACGGTAAAGATGCGCATCTTGCAATTTTTCCAGGTGCGGTGATGTTTGAGCAGGAAGGGCAGTAACATCAACATGCCGCCGTCGTGTACGATCCACCAGATGTCGATGTTGCCGGATACCTGAGGATCACAACTCTTATTAATATTGGGAATGTAGTAGTATGTCGATAAAAGGGGAGCCAGACGAACGTAATTTTATGAGTGAGTCGCATAATTTCAGTGGCGCATTTTCTGCTCGCAGAAATATCAGTGGCGTAATTTTTGTGAGTGAGTGATTATATCTTTAGTTTTGGAGTGATAGTTTGATATCCATTCGTCCAAACTTTTGCATTTATAATCTATAAGTAGGTACTAATATTAAAAAGAGAAAAGTTTTTTGTTTGTCTGTATCGAATAGGCTCCAAAACTACTTGACCGATTTTAACAATTCTTTCACTAAAAGAAAGTCACATAATCAGAAAGTAGCATTGATTAAGTATTTTACTATAATTTAACAATTTTTATTTTTGGCGCCCAACGAAGTGGGCACGGGTCGGCTAGTACTAATATTTATGTATTAATTAATTAATTTTTATTTATTTATTTATTGTACATGACAAATAAATAAATAAATATATATTACTACCTTCTCCGTAGAATCCGGGAAGAAGTTGATCCCCTTGGGCACGAGCATGGCCATCCTGGCCGCGGTGACGGCGCGCACGGTGTGCAGGAACACCTCCCACGTGCGCTCGTTCTCCGACTGCCGCCACCCGTACGGCCACCCGACTATCACCGTGTTCGGCTTGAGCCCGCCCAGGCCCGTGGTTTGTACGCTGAAATGTATTTTTTTATATGATATAAGGAGGCAGAAGTAGTCTTGATTGACGTCCATAAAAATGGATGCTTTGTTATACTTTAGAGAATGTGGGACTAAGAGGGGAGAATAAGAGAGAGAAAGGAAGAGCAGTGCGCGCGTACTAAATCCCACTAAAGCGTTGATGTATATTCTTATTGCGAATTTATAAAGATAATTAAACAGACGTTTAATTGCAACGAATTTAATATACTTACTATACAACTTAGGTGTTATATATTAATAGTTTTAATAGCTCGTAAAGAAATAAAATAATTTTTAAATCATTTTGTAAATTTACTTTGATTTATATAGCCAGTTATATTTCGTTTATGAAGTTTTACTGTAGTGGTGTGGTCTAAATACACAGCCCCAGGGGTCGTGTAGGATTTAATATACTTACAAGTGGCTCAGACCGTCGGAGATGTTGTGCGACACGAGCACATCCACGAAGCCCTTCACCTTCTCCTCGTCCATGCACTTGCGGAGGTTCTGCTTGGCCGCCGACGCCTCGCCCGACCTGCGCGTGAAGTCGCCGCCCAGCACAGACACGCACACCGTCAGACCTTTGCCTGTAATATCATCATAGGATATTTTCAACCCTTTGGAATTTTAAAAGGATATTTTTATATTCACCCCCTACATATCAAAAAGGATATTTATTGCCCCCTGGAATATACTGGTCCCGCAGTGGAACTTTCAGATATTAAGCTGAAAAAAATTCATGACCCCTGCGCAAGTATGACACGCAAAATCGTGAAGCGTTCCACATTTTTCCCGTCGATAGATGTCCCGACCCTACTCGGGCATACCCGTATAGTTATTTTTTAAATGAGCAGTGCTTGTTCTGCGAACTACCATTGGCAGAGGTGCGGAAGAATGCCACCAGGCTCCCGTACTGCCGCCACTGAGCGGCACGACAAACACCCCGATTTTTTTAGTCCGTGCGAGTCAGATACTACCTGTCCGCAGCTCCCAAGGCGGACTGGTGCCTATAATGGATTTTTCCGGGCAAAAAAACCCCTGGAATAATTTTAAAAGGATATTTTTATCTTCACCACAATGTTTTGTTTAGTGCATATGTGTTTTCTCCCATCTGCGCGAGATCTGACCGGTATTTTGTACCAAAGCGAAAAATCATGTCACCTAGCTAGTCCAATGAACTGTTTATGTATTGCTATAAACTTTAAACCAGCAGTGCCTACACATTTGTCCTTACAAAATATATATTCCACAAGAAAAGCGATAGTTTTCACTTAAATTGTGAAGTTCTTCGTAATATAAGTAATACCAACTAGACAATATCTAGTTCCTATAGATTTAGAGCGGCTAACTAAGACAGGTAATTACAGAGACGGCAGATGGCACCACTGGCCGTTTATCACTCTATCACTCACTATTATTAATCACATGACGCGACTGCAATATGGCTATATGAACTTTCTTAGGGAGCTCCACACTTATTATATTCCGTAAGGACATATTCCCGCTTGACCAAAAAAGAAAACACTTAGTAAAGTTGATTTCTTAAAAGAAGTATGAGGCACTTACCAGCCTTCAGTTGGCTCGCAAACGACAACATCTTGCGGTACTTGGGGTTTAGGTCGTCATTCAACTTGGCCAGCACTAACACTTGAGGGCGCCAATTTTTCGTGTGCGGAGGTCCCTCCTCGAGACGCAGCAAGGAGTAGCGGGCCGCAGAAAGCGCCAAACCTCGTAAGCCATCACCCCATTCCTTTTCAGCTCTGAAAGTTTAAAGATTTTTTTATAAATCAACTTAAAAAAAACAAAAAGACAAATCATTATTGTATTAATGTATTATTCGTACAAATTGCTAGCAAATTCACTTGTAGATAGAGATTAAGATGAATTTGAATCTTAGGCTACATAGCTGCGAAAGAATTGAAAGAGAAATATTATAATTACCCTCTATATTCGATATATTTGTATATCATTCCCGCCATCCCCATTGCGATGAGAGCGTAGAACCAGGAGGTCATGAACATAATGGAGATACACAGGATTAAACCGACGAGAGACAGAGACCTGTAAAAATCAAAATATTAGCAGATTTTTTAGTTATAAAAGTATTTTTATTATAACGTTAGACAAGATCTTACCAGTGGTAATAACGGAATCTAGGGCGCCAGTTTGGTGTTTTCAAGAGCGTTTGTAAAGCACAAGCCAAGTTAACGAATCCGTAGCACATCAAAAAGAACATGGACAGAAGAGGGGCCAGAATGTCGACGTTTCCCAGCAAAATTCCACACTGGCAGATAACCATTGTCAGAATTAAAGCTCTGAAAAAAAATTAAACAATTGCGTTCATTATAATTATTTTCATGTTAAGAAATTATGAACATGATAACATTTACAAAGTCACGTGGTCACCGCAAACAGTAGAAAAAACCGGCCAAGTGCGAGTCCAGCTCGCACACCGAGGGTTCCGTAATCCAAACGTAA
The DNA here is from genome assembly GCA_001625245.1 of Calycopis cecrops. Taxonomy (NCBI): domain Eukaryota; kingdom Metazoa; phylum Arthropoda; class Insecta; order Lepidoptera; family Lycaenidae; genus Calycopis; species Calycopis cecrops. Next base: position 360,371 of record LUGF01010155.1, read on the forward strand.
TGCATGGTTTTCAATTATGGTAACTTTACGCCTGCCGTTTAAGTTGAGAAACGTATATAAGCGGTTGCTCACACAAATTTAGTAGGCAACGAATTACAGTTATAAGTTGATAATGATTTTTCCAATGATCTACATATAATTTACTAGTTTTCAGATTTATTCTTATATATGTGCTATAAGTTCTTATTTCTTGCCAAATTTCACAACTCCAGGTCAACGGGAAGTACCCGATAATTTTTTGGTTTTCGACGGAGTACGTTTTCATACAAAATTTGTGCATAATATAGGCTATAACTTTTTGTTGCGTTAACTTAGAAGTGTGATTTTTTCAAGGCATCAAGACGTAACTGACCTCCGTATTTGACAAAAATTTCGGCTTAATCCCATCACGCCTTTTAGAGAAAAAAGGCCTTGACAGACGTACATACAGACGGACAACAAAGCCATCCTATAAGGGTTCCGTTTTTTCTCTTTGAGGTACGGAACCCTAAAAATAATGGTGGTCCTGAAAATCAGGGTCAGGACTTATCAAGTTTGGTTTATAGTTGAGTTCCTAACATTTTGTAAAACACTTTTGTCAACTGGAGATAAATAGAATTTAGTGAATCTAAAATATTTGTATTCATATAAATTCTTCTTATAGTTCTATAAATTTAATGTGGTACTTTTTTACACATTATTGGCTTGACAATGGATAATAACCGCAAATAGGTTAATAAATTACCTTGTTGGTTCACCTCTACTAGAAGAAACGGCAAACGGCGCTAAGAATGGTATGATTTCGTCTTTAGCAATTGCTTGAAGTAAACGTGGAGCGCCAGTGAGAGATTGTAATCCAGCCCCAAGTGTTGATAGAAATGATCCAATCAAAATTACCCACTGATTTGGCCAGGCTATATTAGCTACAACAAGTTTCCCCCCAATCGACTGTCCGAATCTGAAAAGCAAAAGCATTATCTAGATGGCTTTTTAAAAAGGAATCATGTATATAGATTTTTGAAATGTTTATAAAAATATGTAAACGTTTATAAATTTGAAAACCGAAAATATGTAGTTATTAATAATAGAAAAAAACTCACAAAATTTAGAAGATATAGTAAAATTTGTGGTATAACATTAAACTTACAATAAATAAAAAAATCACAATGGAAAATGCATTCAAAGAATACGTTAAGTTCGGTAACCCAAACAGTGATGGTAAACATATAACTCTGAGTAATATTGATAAGTGGTTAAAAGAAGCGAAAGTAATAGATGGAAAAAAAGTTACAACTACCAATACAGGCATATTATTTTCACGCTTCAAATCGAAAACAATTGATTTCAACCAATTTCTGGAATTCATTGATTTATTAGCCAAAGAATGTAAATTAGATGCTGAGGCAATAAAAGCTCAACTTGCTAAATCTTCAAAACCAGGAACATCTAATGCCACAAAAGTAGAAAAATCAGCCGTAGTCGATAGAATGACTGATACAACAAAATATACAGGGACTCATAAGGAACGATTCGATGAACAAGGAAAGGGGAGAGGCGTGGAGGGTAGAGAAGACACATCCAAAAACACAGGCTACGTTCAAGGTTATAAACATGAAAATACATATGATAAAAAATAGCAACTTACTTATCTCGAAGTAACAAGTTATCAACTGTGCCGGCAAAGAGAAGTACAGAAGACAAATACACCGTCGACGTAGTCAGAATAGCGGATATTGTTCCAACTGGAATACTCTTCTGTGCATCAGCCAAGTCACCGGAGCGATTAGATCCAGCCATAATTCCTGTAAATTCATGAAATATATAATTATTATTATGTATTAAACTGATCATACAGCATACTTTTTGTTTTTATCATACATACAGCATACATTTCTTAATCGTATTTGAAACAACAGGCGTATATGAATCAATAATAAATTAGAGAAAGCGATAATGCCTTGTGTTGTCTCTGTTGGACGAAAATCCGGTGTGTACGTTTATTTGTAGTCCTTAAATCAGACCGTAAAAGCATAAACTACAAGACTTATAAGAAAACATCTATTGTCCTATAGAGTTAAATTTATGAATGGCCACTGACCATTAGCAATAATTAAACATAAACATAGATTACGAATGTTCCATAAAACTGATATATGCCTGTCTGTAAGCCTGACTTGCGTTTGCCTTCCACAGCCTTTCATTGCATTTATACACGGTAGACAAAATTTTGATTCTCATACCTGTTACAGACGGGAAGAAGATACCAATCAAAATTGTAAATGTCGTAGTTAAATCGGCGGTTATTTGATTGTACGTAGGCCGTTCCATTTGCTCGATGTCATCGAGTTCCTTGCCATACGCGATGTATTCTCCATTTGTGAGGAATGAATTTTGTAAATTGTCGAAGAACACGCCACTCGCCAGTCCCTGGAAGATAGATTTTGATCTATATATCTCTCTAATACATCCAAAATGATGAAATATCTGTAAATGAAAAATTTTCAAAAAAAAGTTGGCTGAGGATCCTTTGTATCAATAACAGAATAAGTTCCGACATTTTTTAGAATTTTTGTCTGTTTATCTCTTAAGCACATATCACTTGAAAGTGGTTGCATCTATCATGTAAATTATAGGCCAGGTTTTTTAACGGTTTCCTTGGGGTAGACTTTATGCAGATGGAGCTAGTTATTAAATAAACAATATATAGTAAGTAAAATTAGTGAACGAGTACCTAATAATAATAAAATACCATGTGTTAACCGAAATCCGATGCGGGCTACACAAGATCGGACGTTTCATGGGGACGGCCTACGTTCAGCAGTGGACAGCTGTAAGCTGATTTCGGATGTATAATAGTGCCAAGTAAAAGAATATACTATGTAACATGGTTATTCTGAGCTTCTTACCTTTATTCCCCGCACAATGCTTAATTCATGGGCTACGTAGTACGGATCGCAAATGTTGTTGGGACAGAACAGTTGGTGGAGTTCGCCGGTCACGTCCTTAGTGCAGTTGTTAATTGCGATGTCCTTTAGTAGACGCTTGCCCAAAACACACATCCTAAAAAAAAGAATAATATGGTAAAAAAAATTATTAAATAAAATTTCTTTCGTAAGAGGTAGTGCCACGCTGAGGAGAGGAGCTAACTCTCTTTTACACGTCACCGGCGTGAAAATGATAGCTGTGTCGTCGCGTTTCGTACGGTGTCAGTAGCCGAAAACCCATGGAGGGGAAGGAGAGCAATACATCCTCTATGTATAACCTCAACTCGGATGTCTAAGGAGGTAATTTGCCTTCCTATACCATAAAAAAGAGAAAAAGTGGAGGATTTCTTGTTTGCTAAATTCTTAATAAAAGTAGACAAAATTTAAGAAAACTTTACTTCGCAGTGCATTAATTTAGTACAGATTAGTAGTAACAGTAATTATAAAACCAGAAAAATTTCAATTTTTTGCGGAATTTCACAATAAAAATCTTACTGAAGTTTGTCGTTTCCATTAAAGTTGACGAAGATTCCAATGTAGACAGCTGTTATGGAGAGTATGACGCAGGCGAGAGCGACCGTCGCGAACTTGTTGACGAACTTGACGCCCACAAACACCACCATCCCCATGATGAGCAGCAGACCCGTGCCGTACACGCGGAAGTTGTTGAACATGGCTTCTTGGTCCTTGGTGAAGTCGCCGAATATCGACATCCACGGCGCCATATAAGTCTGAAATGTATGACAGTATAAAACAATATAGTCCCTATATTTACTTAAATCTTTTTAGGTACAGTGATTCAAGTGTAAAAAATTTATTTATATATTTATTTAACAGTTTATGTACACGTAAAAACGAACATAAAAACATTTAGTTATATAAATTTTGGTACAAAGGACCTGCTTATCCCATTATGGAATTTCTACCAGCAGTCCTACTACAGGAAAATGCATGGTGTATTGCAATATTAATGTGTACATTTTAAAGACAAACAATAATCATAATATATTATACATATTATATAACATACATATCATAGGGAGGTCAATAAATACTTAAATACATACATACTATTTTAAAATACTATAAACAACTACATATAAATAAATATACTATGAAGTACAATATATACCTAATTTAGACAGAAGTTACGTATCTAGATTTAAGTAAAATTCCTTTAATTTTTTCTTAAAGAGGGATAATGTTTTACAGTTCCTAATTTGATATGGTAGGGAATTCCAAAGTCTAACAAAATGTACGGTAAAGGAGTAAGAGAAAAATTATGTTCGATGGACAGGCAAGTGAAGAATTGTACGTTTTAGAGGTCTGCAAGAAGAGTCATTTAGATGAGGAAAGGAAAAGCGCTCACGGAGATAAGAAGGAGAGCAAAGATGAAAGAGAACAGGAAGCACAGAATTCGGTAATTTCTTCGATGGCGGATGGGAAGCCATTGTAATTGTTTACGAAAAGTAGTAACGTGGTCATATTTTTTTAAGCCAAAGATGAATCGCAGACATAAATTTTGTAGTCGTTCGAGTTTGCTAAAGATTAACTCAGTGGCATCTGGATAACAGATGTCAGCATAATCTATTATTGGTTGAATTAGAGACAGCGCGAGTGAAATTTTTGTTGATAGAGAAAGGAAGTTTTGTAGCGTTTTGAGGGAATGGAAAGAGAAGTGAACCTTTCTACTGATCTCACTTACGTAGCTGTTCCAGATTGGATTGGATTCCAAGATTGGAATCTATAATAACACCTAGATTTTTAGCTGTATCAGAAAGGGCGATGGTAGTACCATCTAAGATAATAGATGGTAGTGTTTTAAAGTCGAGTCGACTACGCATACGTGAGCTGCCTATAATCAACGCCTTTGTCTTAAGTGGGTTAACAGTGATACCAAAAGTCTGAGCCCATTCAACAATTCGGTTCAAATCTTCGTTAATGTAGGAGATAGTTGACATCGTATCTGATAACACGAAATGACGATAGATTTGAAGGTCATCGGCATAAAGATGAAATTTAGACGAAATAACTTTAGTAATTGAATTAATGAACACGGCAAAAAGAAGAAGAGAAAGCACTCCACCTTGTGGAACTCCCGCACTGATATTGTTCGTGTTTACCTGAACACGTTGAGAGCGATCGCGAAGGTAAGAATTGAACCACGTTAAAGCAGGTACAGATACGTTCATAGATTTTAGCACGCCAATAAGAATATCAAAGTCAATGGAATTAAAGGCATTGCTAAAATCGAGAAGTACAAGAACAGTAAGGGATTTATTCTCCATGGCTAAGCGGATGTCATCAGTAACATTTATGAGAGCAGAAGATGCGCTGTGGCCTGGACGAAAACCAGATTGAAAGGAGTTTAGGGGATGATTGGAATATAAGAAAGAGGAGAATTGTTTGTGGACAATATTCTCAAGAGCTTTAGAAAG
>LUGF01010155.1:372227-409900 GCA_001625245.1 Calycopis cecrops
ACATTTAAGCCTGGATTGGTTTTCCTAGAACTGTAATAAAAATAATCATTCTTCTTAGATGCCCGGGGAGTTCGAGAGGGTACCGAAAAATGGGAAATAAGTTCAGGATCGTCTAGAAGACCCCTAGTGAGTTTAAGGAGAAAGACGATATGTTACATGCGGCTTCGGTCCGAGTCTTGAGATTTTAATATAGTATCTTTAAAATATTATATATACAGTATATTTAAAAGTCTATCTTCGTTCCATTCAAAAGGTTTGACAAAATTTTGTGAACATTATGTATGGTATATGTATCTCTAGAGTATGCTTTCTAGTCTCATAAGAATAAGAATAAGAATTATTTATTTGCGATACACATAATTTAATACATTTAATACATTTGACACTTTATAAAAGGGATTCCAGACAATAGGAAGGTAGATAGAGAAAGATGTATTGCCATCTCTCCTCACAATGTTGGACCACTTTGTTCGAAGTTATGCCAGAAAAGTTATTTGACCTTTCAAATTTATAATTTATAAGGAATTCATTTCCATTTCGCAACCTGTACCTTAATTCTGTTGAGACTCAGTGGCAGCTTTAATTTTGTAATTTAGTTTTTCTCGTAGATACCATGATTATCTCCCTAAACAAGCAAATCATATAACTGGGTCTTGCTTGTCTTAACTTTCACTAAACGATTTCAGCGAGTAAATATATCTGTCAATGTGATGATGACTGCGAAGCCAGGGATAAATTACCATTAACGCACATTAGCTTAATAGGTCATTAAATTAAGAACCTACTCAAGGTCTGTAACGAGGGTGCCAAAGGTTGTTGAATATTAACTATTCAAGCTCGAGAATAGCCTTTACTGCCCGTTACCATGGTAGAAGTGTTATAAGTGAAATTTGTGTATATTAAAAGAGCGAAAATAAAGCGAATGAACAGTAAGAATATTTACTGTTCATTTGCCCTCTACGACTTCGACCACCGATGTCTATTGCCTTCTGCATACTTTTTCTTTTTTTTTTTTTGGAAAAATCAGCATACCTGCTATATAAATATGTTGCTCTACTTACTTTTTTGTCTCTATTGTTCTAATTTTGACAGTTCGGTGGTATGTTTTACTTTTGTTACGAAATTTCTTGATTCGGTCGCCGCGTTCAAAGCCCGCGATAAAATCTATGGAATAGCTTAAAAATCTTACTAAAATTGAACTCACCGTACAACAGCATGTAAGCACAATCAGGAAGCCTTGTATTGCGCCGGCGGTGCCCACCACCCACGTCAGACGGATGAACAGGATGACTCCGAAGATGTTCTGGATGCAGGGCAGGAACACGCCGATGAGCGTGCCCATCCGAGCCGGGGGCGCCGGCTTGGGCGCGTCGGGGTCAGCCGCGGAGGCGGTGGGGATGGTGTTGGAGTAGTCCGCGAGGGAGCTGAGGAAGGTCGCCGCACGGGGTCGGTCTTCGATCTCATCCTGCAATGAATAAGACTTATTGAGATCTGAAATATGTAATTGTTTAATTTTAAATTCTATATAAAGGAATAATAGACAACCACAATAAAATTATGCAGAAGTATTTAATTGTACTCCTGTCTTTATATCCAATTTCACCGAATATGGGAAGAAAGTCCATCCGTTATAAAATTACTGAAAGCTACCCACGAAACACAAAGGCGTAACTCGTACTTGGCAGTGTTATTATGTGCCGGCACTACATCCGACATATAATACATATATGTAATAACGATACTTATAAAGATCCATAGAAAACATTTTTCAGAAGTACCTCAACGATTAGATCGTTCGATGGCAATATACACCCATATACTCGTATGAACACTAAAGATATTTTATATCAAAATGTTATATTGTATTAAATAATAATCGAGGAATGAAAAACAATCAAAGAATATTGTAGAAATTTCTCTGTTCTGGACTTTCTTTCTATTAGAAAGGTTTACAAAAGAAATTAAATGCGACCATGGACATTGCTCTGATAACAATTCTTATAACAAACTATTTCTAACGCTACATTTAACAATAGAAATAACTCAGACGATATTTGTTGGGATAAAATCAATAACAAATTACCGAGAAATTAACAAGCCATTAAAGGTTGGGTTAGTGGCTTCAACATTTTTATTATTATTATATCATTATGGTATTTTAGTGGCACCCTAATTTTATAGGGGAATAATAAAATTATGAGGTGTTAAATGGTACGAACAGGTACGGTCTAGTGAGAGTAACGATTTACAACGCTTACGACGCTTACGTCGCTTATGTTCAAGTACACTTCAGTTACGTGTCGTTACTGTTACACACATTTTTTTCCTACTTTTAATGCATTGATATAGATTTGAGAAGCTCAGTTATTTGATGATAGGATATCTCCGTTTTTATATTCTTTGTTTCGAGTTTAAGGCTCTCAGTCATCTAACAGTTAAGGCAACTACGAGAAACGTAAACCAATCAAGGTTCAATGAGACACAGTAATGAATGTAATACCATTACAAGTGATGCAAAATACTAAGTCCCCAATATGCTACAACTACTACTTATCAAATGTATATGGGCTTTGTCCACTGAATGGACCACCATGGGCCACTGAATTCTGAGTTTTTAGGATCAACAGCGACAATAACTAATGACCCTGAGGCTCAAAGACCCTTAATTACCCTTACATATCATAGTCGTTAGCCGACGCGACGGGTTAAACATTTATTTATACCAAATATGTCATAAAAAGTAGGGAAAATTAAGAAGTGACTCTCACTTCTCTCGTATATCAAGTGAAGGTCATCGTGCTGCGCATCACGGAAATATTAAAATGGTTAATCTGACTAACATTTTATGGATGCGGTTTGTATGAATAATTTGTCACACTACAGAACGAATTTGAATGAAATTTAGAACATACATTACAATCTTAATATACCTAAATAACTTAAAATTTACTTTTTGTTACCGAAAATTATTGAGATATTAAGCCCCCCCCCACCGAAGATGCAGCATCTTCCCGTGGTGGCAGCATCTTCGAGGGGGGAGGGGAGGGTTTGCATGCCTCTATGACTCCTAAGGCTCAAGGGTCCCATTTCCTCTTTATCCTTTGGAGTCTTGGGACCAGAGGTCAGAATGGGATCCTAACTAGGTATCATACGCAAATGGCGATCAAGTGATTGTACTGCGTCAACAAAAAAAGATAGATACTAAGCGGATGAAACCGACACAGCTTGTAATGCTATTCCATAAGCATGAAGTCATTGCTATTCCACAGGCATCATTGGCATTGTAACGGCAGCGCGGAGCAAATTATCCCTCAATGACTTGCAAAACTAGACTTTGAGTTCGGTAGCAACGTTAATATGTTGTCCCTTGTTATAGTCCGAGTCCAATGGGTAACACATTTACGTGAGAGAAATATTTTAGTAAGAGGTAGTGCCACGCTGCTTGTGCATTTAGGGGCAGAACGGGGGAGGTACCTCTCTCTTACACTACACCGGCGTAAAGTGACAACTATGCTGTCGCGTTTTGTGTGGTGTATAGCCGGTGGCCCGTGTAGAGGGAGGAAGGAGGGCAAATCTCTATAACCTCAGTCATAAAAATGGCTCCGACAGCTCGTTTATTCCATAAATAAACTATTTACGATGTATTTTCTCGTTACAAACGACGTCCCGTGGAAACGATGTCTCCATAAAGCCGGCTCTTTCAAACGTGTTTCCAGTCAATAATGTCAAGTGCAGGCGCACAGCAATAAGAGTTCAGTGAGCCGTGCCAGCGGACCGTTCCACGCTTTTGATCCCTGAAGATCGTGTGCTGAGTGGCTTGCAGGTACGAATTTATAGAGAACATGACAATTTTATAACAAAAATAAGTTTTATTTATTCCAATCATGATTTCGAATAGATAGGATAAATATGATATTGGTGTAAAATTTATTTATATTTAAATGGTTTTTATTCATGTTCATTACCTACTATAAAACAACTTTAACGGATTTTATCGCATACTAGCTTCCGCCCGCGGCTTCGCCCGCGTGGATTTCGGACTTCAAAAATGATTCAAAATTTTAATTTATTATGTTATTCTGCTGTAAAAGCTATATTACTGTAAAGTTTCATGAAAATTCGTTCAGTAGTTTTTGTGTGAAAGAGTAACAAACATCCTTACAAACTTTCGCATTTATAATATTAGTAGGATTACAAGCCCGACGTTTCAGAAGCTTTTCAGCAACCACGGTGACGGGTGGACCGACTGTTTACGTAAGGCTTGTTGTTACAATTATTTAAAACTTTATTGTAATGAGTAATATTATAATCTAAGCAGATTAGAAGTTATTAGTATTGGTGAAATTTTTATAGTATCTACAATTTTATTTTTTTTATTTACAGCATAGAGGGCAAACGAGAAATCGGAATCTTTTGAAGACTACCGACGCCCATGGACATTCGCATGATTGTTACGCAGATGCGTTGCCCTCCTATCACCCCCCCCCCTAATGGGTCACTGGCTACTCACAAGCCGCACGAAACGCGACAGCGACGGTTTCACTTTACGCCGGTATCAAGTGAGCTAGAGGGGAAGCGAAGACGTTTAACGTCTAACAACTCTTGTGATAATCCTTATACTTGTTATGCAGATGCATTGCCTTCCTTCTATTCTCCAATGGACTACCAGAAACTTGTATACCGCACGAAATGTCACTTAGCAACGGTTTACAAAAAAAAACATTTACCTCTCGCCAGATCCTTTTTTGTTTACGGCAAACGGCGTTTCTTTTCGTTTTGTTTTTGTTAGAAGTATCTTATTAGGAATCTCTTAGGAAAAAATAAAAAAGTTAACGAAAGTTAAAATTAAAAAAATAAAAGAAACTCGTTTAAAGCTTTTGTTTGACAGTCAAGTTTATATTTTCTTTAAAGCAACTCAATTTTTCAACATTTGTCGTTATCACAGGATAGCTTCAGTCCGATCAGCAAAATAAAAAAAAACATCACATTTTGAAAAAAACTGCCAATTGAACTGTCAATGTTATATTAATGTTTCATCGTTAAAATAAATTAAAACATTTTACAGGTTTCTAAATTACTAAGAACTTAGAGTTCAATAAACTCAATAGTTTCTCTGGAGGAACCTTACATCACCGTAATATTATGAGGTTTGAAATTAATGAAATTTGAAACCGTACAAAACCGTTAATTACATCGATCCTTCACAGAGGCATGCCCGTTCCCCTTCACCGATAGTAATATATAAAATATTATAATAAGCTGCCATATTTTCTTTCACGATAAAAACTGTTCTTTAATATCACGCCCTTATATCTGAATAATGGATATTTGGAATTTTATCCATCCATTTACATATTTTATTAAAATGTGTAAATATTTTTATAAAATTATTACTAGCGATATATTTTTGTTTACTCTTTGTATATTATGTATTTTACAGGGCGGACGAAGAGTTACACGATGTTAAGCGATCATTCACGCACACAGAAATATCACATCGTAGATTTCTCACAAGTCCTAGGGCTCGAGTAGGCCAGGTCGGAGTTCATCTGTTCCCTAGTTGCCGCATTTTTTTATAGCAACACAACAGGGCAAACGAAGCCATTTTCATGACTACTGACGCCTATAGACATCCGCATGGAGGTTACACAGGTGCGTTGCTCTACTTCTTTCTCCTCACCCTATGGGCCATATTATATACCGCACGAAACGTGACAGCTCAGCTGTTACTTTAAACCCGTATCGTGAAAGGCCCAATTCGGCTACATGCATGCACACAGCGTGGCGTTATCTCTAACGTACTCGTCTACCGCCTATCGTTAATACGCAACGCTTATTACCGCCCTTGTAACAGCACATATAGCAGCTGGGTGGCAGCCCTGGTGAGACCATGGGCTACCCTGTTAAAGCCTAATGGCCGGAAGATGACCGGAATTCTAGTGCGATATGAGGAAGGCAACTTCATAGCCTTGGGTTATAATGTCTACTGCCATTGATAGTCCTCAACAGGCCGGCAGTACCGTTATTCTATAAAATAATCTATAAAGGTAAAGCCTCTTGATTAGTACATAATATAGCATTTTAAAAGAAAGAAAGAAAACAATTTTATTGATCACAAAGTTATGATGATACATAAAATTAGCAAGACATTTACAAATAACTAGAAATTCCAGCTATACGACGTTCCATAGATCGATTAATGCTAGTCCAATATCGGCACCGGATTACGGCCAACTCTGCACAAACACTAAGAGGTAAGACGGCCGTTTTAATTAAATTTCCGTCGGAACTTATTAATTAAGGCTATATTCAGGTGAACTTATTAGTTACGGGTTCTATTAAGAATTCAAACTTCGCTTTAATAACTTCCAATATACGAGATTTTGAGGGAGATTCTTTTTTAATTAATATCTTTATAATTTATGTTTGAATATTAATAACTTGCTTAATTTAAGGTTCTGCGAAATGCTATACATATTTTTTATTGACGAACAAGACAAAGGGAATGTAATTATTGAAGAGTAATTTCATTCTTTAATTTAAGAACACAATAACAAAATATACAATATTACACTTACTTTACGTTTACACTGGCGTAAAGTAACAGCTGTGCTGTCGCGTTTCGTGCAGTGTGTATGTGCTGATCCATGAAGAGAGACTGAGGAATGGCAACACATCTGTATAAGCTCTATGGGGTTTAAGCTACATTATGAGAGTCGGCAGTCATCAATGGGCATCTTTAAAATTCGTTTCTTGATGTCTTTAATATTTGACGCTACTGTCCATCATCGTACCAGAAGGAAAAAGTCAAATTGACATGCTTGTCCATCAAACTCCAGTTTACGTTCCACAGAAACCTGGCGTCCAAATCCTTTTCCGTATTAGCTCTAAATAGAAAATAACGAATTTATAATCTATATACGAATCTTCGAGAGAGAGATTTAAATCTTATTTCACTCGGAATCCTTAAGTGAATCTCGAATCTAAAGACCGTGAGATTTCCTGTTACGTTACGATAAATATCTTTTGCCCATAAGGTAAATAAATATCAACGGCTACAGCCATTTATCGTATTAACATCGAGGCAGATCATAAACAGGCTTATACTGGAATAAAATCAATATGTTACTTAATCGATCAGTCGTTTTATCAATAATTGACGTCCATATCCTATTCGTATTTAAATATAAGTATATAAATGACTATATAAGAGTTATATGTATATATATACACTATATTTTTGATTATATGAGTAAGATATTTATATCTTATTTCAATTAGAATCTAAGCGAATTTGAAACCTAAATACCGTGTAATTTCCTGTTACGTAACGTTCTACGCGCTGCAAGCTACGAGTGTAGGTAACGCTACGAGCGCTACGAACGCTACGAGGCATGTATTACACGCCCCATCGCTGTCTCGTAGCCCCGTAGGTTTTGCTTCGTTTAACAAACCGACTTTGCCGAAGCGCGCTTATTTAAAAAATGCCTTCCAGGTAGGTTTTAGGGTGAATAATTTTCATTTATTCGATTATTATTTTGTCGTGAAGGAAAATTGGCCCCTTGTTGCTTAGTAAAAATGGAATCGTGATGGATATATTTTTTCTTCTTCTTTTTTTATTCTTATTGACAATGATTTTCTTTCATAAAACATTTTGCTTATAAACAGAGATGGATACAAATTTAAGTACAAAATGGAAGATCTTTTTAGACACAAAACTTTAGAGGTATTTTTAAAATTTTAATCATTATTTAATTTTATCAAACTGGTCAGTTTAAAAACTGCTTAATTGTGGCCGTTGAGCGGCAAATCCTCTGCATTGTGTGAAAGTAATTTAATATCGTTTATTATCAATCAATGATTGTTGATTTAACAGTGTCCAATCAAGCATGCAGATTGTGTGTGGGTGAAGTGAACACCTCGAATGCAATCAGCCACAACTGAATGTTAGATAGTTGGGTCATGTGCGCGACAAGATTAGTGGAAATCTAAATACATTAGGTACTTCGATTGCCAACTGGATGGACGCCAATACTCTATTGTTTTGGCGTTCATCTGATGCACATGTTTAGTAGAGAAACACTGGCGGATGGCACAAAACTTTAAACAAATCAGATATTTTATTATTTTATTATTCAAAATACAACGAGCCAGCAAGATCTCGAGTTTTACAGATGTATAGGCACGGTAGTGATCATATATATATAATTATATATACTCAAAGGTTTGACATAGTGATCTATCAACGCACAGCCCAAACCACTGGACGGATTGGGCTGAAATTTCGCTTGCTGGTAGATGTTATGACGTAGGCATCCGCCAAGAAAGGATTTTTAGAAATTCAACTACTACTACTACCAACTAACTAACTAAGAGGGTGAAATAAGGTGTTGAAGTTTATATGGATTTCTTAGAACTAATAACTGGTAAAACCCCGGGCCACAGCCAGTCTACAATAGTCATAAGATCAAACAGAAATTAAATAACTATAACCGAAAATTAGGATCCGAAACCAAAGTAATGTAAACCAACCTTTATCCGTACATAGAGCACACGCAGATAGAATCTTTGCGGAATTACATAATCTCCATATTTCTCGTCCGGAATAAAATGAGGCTCTCACGGGACGTCTACACAGAATTGCATATCCACGGAATACACACGGAATAAAAACTGGTGACAAATATTCAATATGTTTTGGGTTTTTCCAATTCAATATATTTGCTTGTTTATTTCCTGCCGATTTCAATATTCTGTATATCGATGGATTTGCCTGCTGGTGATACAATTTTGACATATTTCGTTTGGAACTTATGTTAAAATTTTATCTTCAGTATTAAAAACGGCCGACAATGTTTATTTTTTTGTAGTTGGACCTGGAAGCTTAAGCCGAATCTGGTACGACCGAGGAGATGCCTTTAAACTAAATGCTTAACTTACTAAACGTAACGGCTATTCTGTCTCGTTTTGTAAAGCTAATGAGAGTCTAATTATTCTGCTGCCTTTTAAACACGTAACTAGATTATCTTCCCAACTGATAACGCAATCTTATGTAATACGCTAATAAAAAGTCCAAAGATTTTCAAAATATGATTTCTGGCGAGGAACAAGTTTATTTTACGGCACATAAAGATGAGAAACGTATCTCACGCCAGCGTATCTCACGTTGCCGTTCTCCCGTTTGGGCGTGCTAATTTCATAAAAGCTTCATGTCCTAACATGTTTATGGGTAACGTAATAATACACGAGCCCCGGATAGATGGCGCTGTTACTAGCTGGCGCTTTACGCTAGATGGCGCTGCACGTTATTCACGCTCGAGCGCCTCGCATGGTAATACAGCGGAGTGCTTATTTAAATTGGATCGGGTTCGCCGATAACTTGTTAATAATTCCTTTTTACGTGTCTTCTATACGAGATGAGGATAAACTCTCGAAGTGTATATTTATGTTGTGTTGCCATCATTTTGTAATTCATTGCCAATGAAATAGCTCGTACACGGTTGCAAATATATATAAAATAATGGATGAACTTTGTCGCAAATAGTGTAATGTCAATGGTTTATAGCTTTTCATTCAATAAAAAGAAAGCAACTAAATCTAAGTTTTTTTACACGAGAAAAGTATTTACGTCGCATCTGCAAATCCTAGGTAGGCTGCCAACCCTGTGTGGGGACTTGAACGCTTTATTATAGAACCTTATTATGTTTAGTAGACCCTAAATATTTTACGCATGAATTCGTTTTTACTACATATTACTTATCTGTTAGTTATGTGTAGGATTGTTGACTGCAGCAATTATGCCAAGTTTTTTTATGCGTAGTTATTATATTACGCGGGGCAAACCCGGGATACATAGACATCCACACAACCAGAATGCAGTCGAATTAGCCTTTTTAATAATTCAACTTTGAGCCAATCAGATTCTTTCAACTGTGACAGCCAAAGCAATCACTTTCATACGGTGTTTTATGAAGAAAAGATGTCGCAATGAATGACTGTATGACTCTTTCTCTTGCTGCATGTAAAGGCTTATGAATTATATTTATATATTATAGTTAAATTATTAGGGTACTTACATGGTACAGGTACAGATTCGTATCGGCTCCTTTATCCTTGTCTTTGGGGAGGCCATGTTCATCGGTGTCGCCTGAAAGAGATAAAAAAAAAGTTTTAGAATGGAATACGATTTTATATCTACTGATGCCTGTAGTTTGATCAATCAATCTATAGTAATTATATAAATAATAAGCAATTATCAAGAATTGTTCAAAAAATAGACTTGAAGACTGGGGGTGTCATGGGTCCGAATCAAAAGTCCCATGACACCCCCAGGGGTATCTTCCAGGGGTGTCACGGGTCCGGAACGTTTTTTTATAGCATATGGCGACAACCGATCTGCTTAGATGTTACGCAGATGCGTTGCCCACCTTGTTCCTCCCTCCATGGGTTACACGGGAATACGCAATAAAATCAAATATAATTTGTCGCGAACTCTTGCCACTTGGGATGTAAAAAGTTTTCGTTAAGTTAATATCCGTAATTGTTAATTCGTAAAGTTGAATCTTTGATTCGAAACGGATATTTCACTCGCTAAAAAGTAATTTCGAGTGGAATTCTCATCGTTAAGTTAGTAAAATATATCTTTTATTTAATCCCCTGACTTATTCACTTGATATTTAACAAAGTTGTTGATATTAATGAAGTATCAGATTGAGATTTCCGTCGTGTCGTGAGCGAGATGCGTACACAAGATAAAGTTTGGAAGGCTCTGAACAAACTTGGCTGCGAACTTGTGTAACCAATAGACATGGCTTATCTTTGTTGTTGAGTACTTCGTTAATATGGCAAAAAACAGCCCTTTACTGGATATATTTTGTTGCACGACAATTTTAATCTGTTAACACTTTGCGGGCGAAAGATGACTGAAACATATATCACCTGCATCTATTGTTCTGTGTAGTGATATCAGTTAGGCTTTACAATGTTGCTGGAACTACCTTTTGGAAAGGTTTGTGAGAGTTCGAGGGATCCATTAGTGAATGCTTATTTTTACGCCTTTGCGATACCAGTGTACTTTGTGTGTACTCTAAAAATAGTAAATGAGGAACAGGTCAAACACAGGAACAGGCTAAGGATAGCTTCATGGAGAGGCTATGTCCGATAGCTATTATTGATAATGTCTCAATGACATATCAGATTCGATTGCAGCAGAATCTTGGTATCGTGATCAGGTGAAGCACACCAGAAAAAGTGAACCTACACCATATTGAACAGGTTGGTGCGCCTAGGGTAAAAGAATTCAAAAGGACAGTCTCTAGTATGTTTCTTTCGACGTTTTGCCCATCACCCCAACACCTTACAATTCGCGATCGTAGTTAATGTTACGCCACTAATGTACGAGTGATCTCTTGTTAAGACCGCAATATAAATTGTTTTAAATTGAAAATATAAATATTTTTTATAGAAGAAAAAATAACGCTTGCGATATTAGTTGACAAAGACTTTTTCTTTTTTTTACGTTTTTTCATTCACATATAGTCGATGTGTGGATTTACTTCTCATTCATAAATAAGGAGATCAACTCGATGACAAATCGAGTTGACACGCAATCAAAAACGCAAAATGGATAAAGGTAGCCATCTTGTTTATGTAAGAACGAGACAATATTAAAAGAAGACAATGATAGCAACAACCAGAGACAATTTAAAAGGTGCCAAATTTTAAATACAATAATTTAGAAATAGTTGAATATGTGGATATTAAAACCTTTTCGTATACCCACTACATATATATTTTAATTTATGTTAGTACAATTGGTTAGTTTAAGCACTTAACAGATAAGTTTATCTTACCATCAAACCCATGGTTTGTATACATCTTACACAAGACCGGTCATGTGGAAATTTATCGATTACAGCAATAAATATCACAGAGCATGTGTAGTCCTTCTGAAGCCCTGAAAGTTACATTTGTCAAAAATTAGGAAACATGGACCCAAGCTACCTATTGAAAATAGCAAAAAAACAATGTTAAAAAATAATTCTATAGGTATTATTTATTGTTATGGCAATGATTTTATTTATTGGGAATGTTGGAAAGTAGCTATATCCGACAGATATTAGTAGAGCTCTCGTATCTCCTATTGTTAAATACTTAATGACACCTATAGATGTGTGTTGCTCCCCTTTCATCATTTTGCTGATTGTAACATACCCTCCTTGATCTAAGAATATTTATTAAAATATTTTTGACTTCCTTAGCACAGAGTCGTTCAAAGTTTTAGCCTTAAGAGACCTATTTGAAATTTACCCGTAAACCGCGAACTAAACTTTAATATCCAGCTAGGTATAGTATATAGTGCTATATTCACGAACCCCCTTCGTTGAATCAACCCCTGGGGGTTCACAAGCCTCATTTAGAACTTCGTAGTTACATAACCGACTTTTGTATTAACAGCGTTTCAAATGAAACCGTTTGATAAGCCCTTCCTGACGCGTATTGACTTTACGAAATTCTAAAACCAGAGTGTGTACTTAATGAAGAGCCCTTAATGAAATAAAGTGTAATTCAATATTGCTGTATCAGAACGTCAAGTGGCGACCTTTCTCCGCTAATGAGCTGTATTCTTTGATACGAGTAGCTTTTGTGTATGTTTTATCCAATCTTCGCCGTGAGGGTAACCCTGATTGACAATTTGAATTTAGAACGGAGAGATGAAAATGTTGAGGCAAACATTGCTTCCTGGTGAAAATCTGATATATCAATCATGAACATCACTATCACGAAATGGGAAGATCTGGATTGTTTTGACTAATTCTCTGAGGCGATAGCATGGTTCAGCACTTGTGACGGTGGTGGTGGTAGCCTGAGGTAGCCAAACACCACTGGTGAAGCTGATTGAACTGAGGGAGCTGATCTTTGTACAACTTTTATAAAGAGCACGAGGAAGAGGCGAGCGCGGATGGGAACCTCACTCCCATAAGACACTGGAGTCTCATACCACTCGAACGTGATAAAATACCGAACTAACCAAACCTAACCTAACGAGAGATCTCTGTCGTGCCGACCTGATTCGGTTGTCTTTTGTTTCTTTTTTGCTACTTTCGGCAACATCGCTACCTGTTATGAGATAAGATATAACATTAATACACATATTATTTTAATTCGATCATAGGTGGTACAGCAATCACCGTGCAGTAGCTCTTGTGGTTTGAATCAGGAGATTGGCCGCCTGGTTGTTAACTGCTCTCCTAAGTCCAGCAATGACTTCGATAAAGGATAATAACGATTTTTATATTATATTAGGACAAACAAGAAGTCGGAGATTTTTATGACTACCGACGCCCATAAACATCCGCATAGAGTTTATACAGATGCGTAGCTCCTTTTTTCCGCCATAGGCCACCGGAAACTCACGCACGATGATGATAATGTTTGTTAAATATACCAATATTAAGATATAATGTGACCGAACACTAGCTAGGGACGGAGAGAAAATAGAGCATGAGCGTCACCGTTCGTTCAATTCAATATGATAGTTCGGTAAACAGAAACCAATACACGTTCTCAGAAGGACCATGGTTGAGATACAAAGGGTCTAAAGGTAAACAAAACCGGATAATCCGTACCAATACACGTACGAAAATAAACATCTCAAAGGCCCTCTACAAGAGCCCCTTTCTATGAATAAATAATATCTACAGTCTTCAAAAAGGTTATATGTTTTTATTTTTTCTTAAGTTTGAGTAGCCATTAGCGAATCGATTTTGACCTTACTTTTTAAATTGAAGAACGTTGGCAGTAACATAAAGTAATGTAAAAAATAATACATTTGTATCCGTGAGAAAATCTTTAAAATCATATCTGTGATGGTGGTATAGTTTTAAATATTACTAGCTGCGCTCCATGACTTTACCCATGCAAGTTTAGATCCCGTGGAAATATTGAGGTGAAAAATAGCTGTAAGCCGATTCTCAGGGTTCAATGGGTAGGCCCGTTATGCACACAGGTTATCGGAGGAGTATGGTAGCTAAAATTGTGACACGAAAAATGCAATATATCAGATAATTTGGAAAATAAACATAAAATAAAAAAATACACTCTGGGAAAGATTGTAGAATCAGGCAAATCCAGGTGAGACATATAGGGGCGCTGGGTGGAGGTGTCCGACATCCTAGCAGAAATTATAGGCCGAAGACGGTGGCGTTACGTGTTCCGCGCCTACTTCTCAGAGCGGAGAGGGGGGGGATAGTCGCTCTACCAATCATGACATGGCCACCTATTGAGCGACAGATGATCAATATCAGTTGGGGTTTCCAATGATCTTCCTTACGTAGGTAATACCTGGGCACTACCATCCGACTTCCAAACAGGAGCCCCGTGTGTGTGTGTTCTCGACGGACTTTTCACACGGACAAAAAAGCTATGACTTAGGTATAGAAAGGCCGGTCTTATTACGGTAACAATAAATCTGTGTGTGTGTTGTCCGACACGTGTCTATAGTTTACTCGAGACATAAGGACGGTACAGCTTAGTTTTGAGCTGAGTTTATACACAATTTTACTTCTTATGTCTTTTTTATACCACGAGTCTTGAATAGCGTTTCTAAGTAGCAAACTCCAATAAACACCAATAAAAAGTATAAAAAGTGTAATAAGTTATTCCAAAAAGGAAACTGCACGACTAAGGGGCGCAGCATTGTCGATAAATATATTGTTTCCTCTTTGTTCGAAACTAATCCTCTTGGCGGATCAATTATCAGCCGGTGATATAAAAAAAGTAATTTATTTAGCATACCCTAAATACCCAACCAACACTTTGTCTTTCCAAACGTGGTCGCCACTCTAGAACCTTATGGCCTATAACCTTATTGGTCTATATGCAACCTGTTCTTTAGAACGAAGATGCTGCCACCTTGCCGTAGTCGGGGGGTTTGCGCGCCTTTGTGATCCCCAAGGCCTTGTCGGACAGGGCTATCCATACCGGAAAGACTTGGAGGGGTGAGGCACTAAGAGCAGCTCAGCTGGATGATCCTCCATCCGTCCTTCTAAATCAGCAGATGGCGTTGTGGAATAGAACAACTGATGGGTCCTTACATTGGCGGAGCGCATCTTTGAATTATTGGGGCCAAGGGTCAGGATAGGAACCTGACCCCATCGCACGGTTCCACGTAGTAGTAGGGACTGTTCATAGGCGCCCCGACAGACCCCATTAAGGCGAAGTCTGGCCATGAAACCGTCAGCCTGTGGATGGAGGGATCCTACAGCCTGCAGATCTAGGTCCCTCCAATTACAGCAGCTGAAGGCAGGGGTTAAGTCGGTATTGCCCTCCCCAGTGTCCTAGGTACGTAAATGATTTCCCCTGCATTAACAAAAAAATGTGTAATATGTGCAGCTGTGCTTGCATCCATAAACGCTGATGATGAAGTACAAAACTACTGTTGTATGTCGTTATTTACCTGTAAAGTATCGTAATAATAAACCAGTCGTGACGTGGACATCAATAAAACGGAGCGTCCTCTCCTCTGGCGGAGTGCCAGACACATTACGGCGCGACCTTCGCCGAGAGACTACCAGACGATAAGGGACGGATGAATTATGTTATTTAATCCTTACTTCTTAGCTTAATATCAGTCATTAATAACAGAAATCAAAATGAACGGCCCCAAAAATAAAGAATGTAATTATTTTCACAATTCCAATTACAAACCAACAATTTATCGAAGTAACATATTTTAAAATATGGTTGCAAATCAGTCTCAAGCTCGGCATTTCCTGGCGCAACTGACAGCGCCATCTTGGGATTGAGCCGATTGGTGACTACACGGTCGTACCAACATATTAGGTACACAAAATAACAATCACTTATATTAATAGATAACATTTTATAAATTGTCAGAGTGGCACAAACGAAACATTTAAAGTAATATACAAAAGAATAGAAAACATGATGGCAATTTTAGTGCAAATAGAATGGGGGAGTCAATTTTTCGATCGCGATGTGGTGAACGAAGATAAGTGGAAGAGTAAAATTAGGAAGGCTGGCCATATGAGACACACAGCCAGGAAGAGCGAGAATAACAAAATAATGCTCCTGGCCGAAGTTTTGATTACGGCTATGTGCTGACACAAGTCGGTGCTTTATTTTCTACTTTTCTTCCTTCCTCTTTCCCGTGGGACGGCAAATGACGCACAGTACTAGTATATAATATGTATGGAAAAAACAAGCCTCAAACGACCCTGATTAGGAGACAAAAATCTTATTATTAACGTCATAATAAATAAGCTAAATTTTCGCAACATAATCACGAAGTCATGCTGCAGGTTAATTATAATATTTTTTTTACAATATAAGTTATTTATAAACAAAATTAGAATATAATTTACAGTATTAGGTGGAAAACGAGCAATCAGAGACATTCTAAAGATTACCGATTCCCAAAGACTGCCGCATAGAGGTAATATAGATGCGTTGTCAGCTGGCTACCGGTTACTTACACACCGCACGAAACGTGACAACACAGCTGGTACTTTACGCCGGTTTCGTGTAAGCAACAGATACCTCGCTGCTCGTGCCTGATTATTCGTCTAGACCACAGGATCCCAAACTTTTTCGTCTAACGCCCACTTTGAAAATCAGTTACTTCGTATCGCCCCCTTATTAGTTATTACACCTTGATATTCAAAGACAATGTCGTTTCTGACCTTTTATCGCCCCCCTCTGAGCATCTAGTGCTCAGAGGGGGCGATAAAAGGCCAGAAACGACATAACAAACTATATATAAATAACAAACGGGCGATAAAAGGCCCCCACAAGGGGGCGTTATCGCCCACTTTGGGAAAGACTGGTCTAGATGCATGCAGTCTGGCACTACCTCTTGCAAAAACAGTGTCACTTGCGGTTGGCGGTGACGTCACTGTACATTGAACATTAATTAAGAAATCTTCCGTTGTGCTAAATTTAATGTACAGATTAATTAACATATTTTAATGATTTGCATACAATACTACCAACGTTAGGGAAACTAGTATTTTAATAAAAGGTAGTGCCATTATGAATTGCAGTAGGCCGGCGCGACCGGGAAGCATCTTGAGTTCACACGATAACGTCGTAAAGTTTCCGTTGGCCCATAGATTGGAGGAGGAGGGTAACGCATGTGTAGCTTCGATGCTGAGTTTTATGACTGACTGTACAGTGTACACATCAAAAGGTTATGACTGCTCGTTTGCCCCCCTAATAATATAATAATTAAATTGTATAACGTATAACTGTCGCAGTGCTAAAGCGGGCACATATAACTCAAGTATCACATTTTAATCACGTTTTAAAGCTCTATTTAAATAATAATAAAGAAAATAATAATAATAATAAAAAAAAACTTGTGCCATCGACACGAAGAAGAAGAATATAATAGTTAGAATAATTCATATATTTGGGAATATGTGTTTTTTATGGTATAGGTAAAGGGATAAACGAGCGGACGAAGCCATTTTCATGACTATCGAAGCCCATAGATATCCTTTCTCCTCCGAACACCCCGGGTCACCGGCTACTTACAAACCGCACGAAACGCGGCAGCACAGCGCACGTGTGTTATTACAAAAGTTTTTATTTTTGTCACAAAGCGCCATTCTCTTAATTAATAGTTGAATTGGATGCGGTACTTTGTGATATCCAGTTTTGTTCGTATTTGAACGAATTACTCGTTGAGATATAATTGGTTTTTTAATTGCGTTTTCTGTGAAAAAACATTACATGGAACTGTGACATAGTTCCAAAATATTAAGCTGATATTATACATCGCATATAGAGAGCTAACAAATACCTTATAACGTTTAAAAAAAAAGGTTCCCAGCGTAGTATCTGTCGCTTGAAAGGTGTTATGTGTACGAGGGGTCCTCCCTTGTCATGTCATGAGGTACAGCCTGACACTACCTCTAAATACTTAAAGTTTATTATAATTTTTTGCAGAAATTATCCCACTAATATGTTTGTTAGTTTGTTTGTTACTCCTTCACGCAAAAACTGCTGAACCGATTTTCATAAAATTTGGCACACACATAGAGACTAACTTGGATTAACACATAGGATAGTATTTATCTCAAAAAATGTTCCTATGGGATGCCATGGGATGATTTTCCACGGGATCGAAATTTACGCAGGTAAAACCGCGGGACGCAGCTAGTATTTTTATATATAATAAATATTTTTACATTTATAAAACATTCAACAATTAATTTAGAAATAGTCTACATACTCACAATGTTCGACACAAAAGACTTGAAACTCACAAAGGAATGATGACGTTGAATCATTAATAATTCGGCAATATTAAAGTAGCATCGAGAACCTGAGGAAGTTTGAGGAAAGCTCGTATTTACGAGAATATGTTATAAGGAGCGCCGGGTGCTTTCGCAAACTTTAGATATCGAAGCTTCGAGAGTGTAAAAGCGCCAAAAGTTTTATTTCACTCCGCGAATAAGGTTTCTAAGTAAACTTTGAAAGCTTTATACATGTTAATATCGGACTCGTACAATTCAAAAACAACAGAACGCTTTCGATGTATGAAAACGTTTTCCAATATTAAAATGGTATAAAGCATATTTATTATAATTTGTTGTTGCTTTGTTTACAGGATGACGGTCCACAGATAAACAATTTAAAATCTAATAATAAGTAGGAGGTAGTGCCACGCTGCATGCGTGTAGCCGAATTGGGTCGTGCACAAGGGGAGGTACCTCTCGCTTACTCGATACTGGCGTAAAGTGGCAGCTGTGCTGACTCGTTTCGTGCGGTGGCCCATGCAGGTGGGAGGAGGAAGGAGGGTAAGGCATCTGTATAATCTCTGTGTGTATGTCTTTGGGTGTCAGTGATCGGGCTACCGACGCCCGTGACGTGTTCGTTTGCCCCTTTATAAAAAAAATATGTCAAAAAATATCTCCACAGGTTGTCTGGCAGAAATTGCTGCTTAGCAATAAGACCGCCTTTGTGTACGTAAATGTGTTAAATGTTTTATTGTTAGTACCTATTTTCTACTTGTATTGATATATTTGTGTGCACAAAAAAGTATATTTCTTCTTCTTCTTCTTCTTCAAGGTAAAATTGCTTAATCCAATTAACGGAAGAAGCAGAATGTAAGGTGCGCCTACAAATAAATGTTTCTTTTCTCTTGTAATATTGAAAAGATTCGGAGCCCCCTGGGAGCTGCCTACGTGGTGAATTGTTTTCTTATACATAGCAGTCACCGTATATACAGACAGATAATTAAAGAGAACGTGACCTCTCTGAGTAGATATTTATGTTCTTCCTACAAAAAACTACGCAAAAAGGGCAAAACTAAGGTCTGGCTAAATTAGATAACTGAATAAGGTAAATTAGTTTATCGGATGGTTCAATTTTATGTATTTTTTTTGTCTGTGAGTGTAAGTGCTACGCATATCAGAAGCATTTGGTTATATCAGCAAAGCAATCACTTTGTCGTGTAGTAGGGAATAGTATCCTCCTCCCAGGCTACTTCTATACAAAAATAAATGTAAGTAAATTAAATTTTTTATTGTATAGTATAATTATTAATTAAGAATGTATAATGAAGAAATAAATGAGGCCCGCTGAGTTTGTTTCGCCGGTTCTTCTCAGGACAGGGCTAGCGTTGAACCGGTGCTAGATGAAATTTTTTGGCGTTCAATAAGCAATTTTTTAAATTCTATTATGAATAAAAATATTTTGATTTTGATTTGATTTTGATTTTGATTTTGAGTAATTAGCCGGTGGCCCATGGAGGTGGGAGGAGGAAGGAGGGAAACGCATCTGTATAAGCAATTTTTTAAATTCTATTTTGAATAAATTATTTTGATTTTGATTTGATTTTGATTTTGATTTTGAGTAATTAGCCGGTGGCCCACGGAGGTGGGAGGAGGGAAGGAAACGCATCTGTATAAACTCTATGTAAGTCAGTAGTTATGAAAATGGCTAAGCTTGCTCATTTGCCCCTCATAGTATAAAAAATATATTTGTGCTGACAAGTCACACACTCACCCACTCACACACAAATAATCTACTCAGATTTTTTGGAAGTTTATAAAAATTTTACGGAAATGTCATGTGATCGGAAGAACTCTATTGCCACTCAGCATGGCATTACCTTCTACAAGCTGTGACTAGATTTGCTTTATGATATAGGGAGGCAAACAAGCAGTCGGAGCCATTTTCATGACTACCGACGCATCCACATATGGGCTATACAGTTGCGTTGCCGACCCAACTCGGCTGCATGCAAGCATGCAGTGTTGCACTACCTCTTATAGAATGCAAATATTGCATAAAATATATTGCTTTAAATTATATACCTACCACAGATACTTTGTTTGATTGCGTAACCCCACACTTGTTAATTTCATAATATATGCCGTTCATATTTGTCCCGCTAAATGATAGATGTGCTGGGAACTGTTCGCTCTGAACTTAATAGCTAATATTCTCAAGGAATTAGTCCAACTTTGAGCACTTTGCAGTTCAAAGACTGAACGCTAAACGTATGTATGTAGAACATAATATCCCTTACCCCAGACCACGCAAGCGATATAATATACGCAGACAGAAATTACTGATTCACAGATAAGATACCCGGCCTGTAATTTATTATGTTCTCAATTTGAAAGGTTTCATGAAGGTGTTCAAATGGGGCATCCGAGTTATGTGTGATGACTTTATAATGACAATATCAAGGTTATTATATTTACTAGCCTATTTTTATTTAAAAATAAGCTAAGGCACATGCACACGCACTCGCACATGCAAACGTACACGCACACTCGCACGCACACGCACACGCACACGCACACGCACACGCACACGCACACGCACACGCACACGTAAACGTAAACGCACACGCACACGCACTTGTACAAATTTCAATAAAACTAATACGCCCCTTTGTCAGGGGTTAAAAACAATTTTAGTTGATTGGCAACACTGGCTTAAGTAAATCCCGATTGATAGATGCGGCTCAAGATCTCATTATTCTAGTTGGCCATTATTCTTTGTTTACGTGAACATCGGACTTGTATTGTCCTCGGCTCCGTAATACACTGCCACCAAAGGGTCCATACAACTTTTAGGTTCACATTAACTTCGTTTAATTACGCAGGTTTTGGTGCACAGCTCTGGGTTTGCTCTTTTGAATATACGAGAAAACTAATTAAAAAGTTTATCTTCTTTATGCTCAGGCGTTTCAATTAACAGAGTTTTTCTGTTGGAAATAATGAATTCAGCCCCGAAAATTAACAACATTTCATTTTTATTAAAAATAAGCTAATCTTACTTTAAATTTTATTAAATTACTTTTTATTTATATTTTCCAATTTTATCCTTGGCAACGCTTGCCAAACCGAGTTACCTGTTCTCTATATCTATCTATCTGTTTTGTAAATCTGAAGGGTTACGATACTGATATTAGTACTGTTAGAATAAAGTAGGCCAACCCTATATCATTGTTTTTCTCCCTGCCCCTATAATATTATCTAATAAGTAAATCTTCAGATCGATGTTCTGATATAGTGATGTTGTAGTTAGTAAATAGTGTTTGAACCTCCTAGGGAAATTGAATTGTCTCCTCATACTATCGCTGTATAGAACACTGTTAAAGTTTGACACGAGAAGTCCAAACTTACATACAAGTCGTTAAAGTTGAAGGTTTCCATTTGAAACTTCAGTTACAACTGACCAACAACTGCACTAACTTGGGACACTTAATTGGTGACGTCAAATTTATTTTTTTAAAGCACAGTTATAAAGTTAAATTCACTTCTATTTAATCTATGAAGACGTCCAATTATTTTACGTGAATTTTCAAATTTTACGTCGTGACTGTGGTTTAACGCAGTCTGCGTAATGCGGGATACCCGTCGTCCTAATTTAAAATGGTAGTGCCATTGTAGCATGCAGACTTCGAGCCGGCAATTCACAGACAAGTATTTCTATTTATTTTTGTATTTATTATTGTACTATTATTTGTATATTTATTTTTGTTAATTGTAATGCCCAGTGACCACTATATTGTAGCCGAATTGGTCCAGCACAACCGGTGAGGTACCTTTCCCTTACACAATTCTGGCGTAAACTGACAGCTATCACAGCTGCAGCAGCTATCGCGTTTCATGCGGTGTATAAGTAGCTGGTGACCCATGGAGGTGTGAGCAGAAAGGAGGACAGCCGATCTATTAAACCTCTATGCCTATGGTAGTCAGTAGTCTTGAAATTATATAGCCTGGTGATAATAATGATGATAATTGTCACATCAATCATTTAACAGATATACAATTTCGCTACAGTCCGCCGCTTGACGAGGTATTGTCATGCAAATAACATGGCCGCTTAATTTCGCGTGATATATTAAAGTGGCTGTGCATTAGCGTAGCTAATGAAGGATGTGACGATGAATATTATGATGAAAGTTACTATTTAATTAGAGAAGACGTAAATTTGAACTCCTATGATGTGGGCTGCCGAATGAAAGATCCGGAGCACTGGGTGATCTGGGTGATGATCAGGGTGCTCCGGACCACAATATTAACGGCAGATGGCGTTCGTGGGACTTTGGAGAGATCACTTTATAGGTAGATGGCGGCGTGGGGTTTTAAAAGTTAATCGGTTCACCATATACCACTGGATGTCACTTGACCGGCGCGGGCGGCTGTACGTAAATGCATTTCCCACCCAATTCATATTTCTAAAATATTTCGATATGTTGTGGAAATATATAATAAATATATTTAAATGTATTCGTAATATAAAATCGATCCATTAAAAGCCTTATCTACTTGCCATGACAGATAATAAAATAGAAAGAAATAAGGAATACCACAGACAAGCAAATAATGTCTCGTGGAGAAGTTTTAGAAGTACTAGTCGCAAAAAGCGCAAAGTGGAACGGCTCTCGAGCGCTGCCAAACTATAAGTCCCCGGACTTAAAGTTTGTCTAAGTCCGACGCGAGGATTGGACGCCGCGGGGATGTTGGTTGAGATTAATCAGTAAGTTACAATATATTTGATGTTCCTTATGAAATGAATTAAGAGACGCTGGAGGAAAAAAAAATTAGTAAAAACGTGTAAAACAGCGTGAGATCGAGGGTGAGTACCGTGCCATTTATGTTTTCGGCCATTTTGTACTTTTTTATAGTATAAGGGGGCTAATGAGCAATCGAACAACTCGAGCAACCCTAGCTAGCTTGCTAATTAGAGCAATATAGAGATACACTGTTGTATGATTTAGCAATCAAGTCTTTTCATATACCTCCCACAATTTTTTTTGTTATGGTATAAGGGGGCAAACGAGCAGTCGGAGCCATTTTCATGACTACCGATACCCACACACATCCGCATAGATATACAATGCGCTGCCCTCCTTTCTCCTCCCACCTCCATGGGCCACCGGCTACTTACATACCGCACGAAACGCAACAGCATAGCTGTCACTTTATGCCGGTCTCGTGTAAGCGAGACGTACCTCCTCGGTCGTGCCGGCCCAATCCGGCTGCATGCAAGCATGCAGAGTGACACTACCTCTTACTTGTACAAACATAAACTCCCCATTTCATCCCCTTAGGGGTTGAATTTCTAAAACTTCTTAGTACTCACCTACATCATTAAATGGACCCTGTATCAAATTTCAAGTGTCTAGGCACAGTAGTTTCGGATGTGCGTTGATATTTAACTCAGTCAGATTTGCCTTCTATATTTGTACATATTGATGATGTTAAATTAGTACACCATATATATGTCTATATTCATATATGAATAAGAAGGGCCGATGTTTAAATAGGTTATAAATGTAAATTTAGTTTTAGTTCATAATATTATAATATCATATTAATACTATAAAATAATGTTATGTAAATATTTTGCATATCATTATTAATGTTATTTAAATAATGATGTTAATGTACCGTGAACAGTGTCTTAAGTCTGACCTAAAAAATGTAACAAAGGCGAAACCTTTTACACCTTAAAAACTCTTAGCTCTGTCCTGAGTAGACTTGAAACGGTTTTGCTGATTCTATTTGATCTTATCTCTTCTTCTGCTCAGAGCATTGTGTCTGGGAAAATTCCATGAATAGCTTTAAGACTAATATTTAATGTCTTATGAAATATGTTTTATTTTTAAAGAAGGTAAGTTCCTTTATTACAAAAAAAATATAAAAATAAGCTTAAGCCTATTTAAAAAGTATAAAAATAAGCTTAATCTGGAATAATAAAATTAATTATGTATTTGATATCCCGTAAATAAATCTATTCCTCTTCTGTTCCTCGGGTAAAATGATTCTTAGAAAACAATAAATAAACAAGGTATTTATATTTGACGGCAAATTAATAAATCTTTGGCATTCCACAATAATTATTCTCAATATAATTTGTCACAATGATGTTAGTTGCGCTAGTTTTGTGCTGTTTACAATATACAGATTATTATTCTTTACTCGATGCGTTGAATATGATATATTTTTTGTCCAGAGACGAGGCAGACACACCTGCACTCAACACCACCTTAATCAATGAAGGCTATGGCCCAGAACCCGGAACTTAGAAGCCTTCTGCACAGTCAAATATAGCCCATCGTTAAAGGCAGAGGAGGCGCCCCAAACACACATTTCGATCACCAGTTGCTCCAATTATTTGCAGCAGCCATTCTGGTGCAAGCTTTTCGAAAGTTGGAGCAGAGAAGGGAAAATTGAAGGGAATAATGATGAATATACTAAACCACGCGTGGAAGATAAATTAATACGACAATGCTTTGTTTTAATAAACATTGTATAAATAAGGCGACAGTGACACCCAGCAATATTGGTTAATAATTAAGGTCCTCTATACAACAGCTCGAGAGAACAATATTGCATTGTCATTGGAGACAACAATGAACCTCCGAGAAGAGGCTGTAAATTAAATTTTGTGTTCACGAAAAAAAAATGGTGGCCTGAAAATATTATACCTTATTTAGTTTTAGCAATTTCACTTCGTTTTGAGGCTTTCAATATGTTAAGGTTATGGCAAGGTGAACAGTGACAGTTAATTTCATGTGGTTTAAGCCACTGAATGTGTCAAAGATTTAATTTTCAAGTATTTTAAACCACTGAATGTGCCAAAGATATGTAACTACGGAATTCTAGTAATTTAGTAAGTATAGTTGTTTTTTTTTGATGGGGAGAATACGTTTATGCACGCTACCCAGAAGCCCAGGTGGCTCAACGGGGCACAGTGTCGGGCTCGGTAATTGGGTTGCCCCTACCGACTAAGCCCCTGCGAATGCCTTTAGCCGCTATAATTGGAGGGTTCCAGATCTGCAAGCAACAGGATCCCTCCAGCGACAGGCTGGCCTCGGTGAAGTGGGCCAGATTTCTCCTTCTTGGGGACTGTCTGGTTGCTTTTGAATCCAACTACGAAGTGGTACCGTGCAATGTGGTCAGGTTGCCATCCTGACCACTGGACCTTGTCCGGTATAACCTTGAGGATCACAGAGGCATGCAAGCCCCCCCCACCACGACAAGGTGGCAGCATCTTTAGGGGGGCGTGTGAATATACCTAATTTCGTGGTATGTTATGATTCCAGCCCGCGTATGCGTCAATCCTCTGGTTAGACTTTAATCCTCTAATTAAACTCCTATAATATCATCCCCTTAGAGGTAAAATTAGGAAAAAATCTTATTGAACTGACTTTCAGTTATTATAAATTAGTCGGTTAGTGCATCAGGACATGTTACTTTATAAATAAAGAGTAATTGACCCATGCCCATGTTGTTGGTCAAAATTGTCCAACTCGTCAATACAATAGCAATAAAATATATTCCATGTTACTTCCTGATGACGTAGCGTTTTTTAATAAAAAAATGGCTAAAATCGGCCCGGTAATTTTGAAGCCTATTTCATATAAGCAACCAAAAAAATCTTTCCTTTTCTATCTTTACTAAATATATAATTTAGTATAGATTACATACTATACGTGAAGGTAACACTGTAAAATGTGCGTTACACGATAGTTCAGAGTAATTTATGTGTAGATTTATTATCTATACAGGGAATCTCGACGTCACATAAATTTATATCTTGTATGAGGTAATGTCGTTACTTTGCAGCCAACTTTTTAGCATGATACAGCTTCATAGGTGATGTCTATACTATCGCGTTACATGCGATTTATAAGTAGGCTGTGGTCAACGGGGAGCGAGGTGTTGAAGGGAAACGCATCTACATAACATATAATATGTAACATGAACGGTCATGGCAAGCGGTTGAGGGCGAGATCGCTTTAACGAAACGAATGGAAATAATAAGTTATAAAAGAGACACTTATAAAAATTACTTTTTGAGCATCAAAAATTACATATACCACCAATTGATTGTTTGTGATCTATGATTTAAAACAATTGTTTTACAACAGAGTAAGAATACGAGTAGAACATGAAAATTGAGTTTCGTGCAAATTAGATTCAATGTATAAATACGTTGTTACACAAACACTTCACGCAAATCAGATTTACAATAATACAATAAACGCAACGGCTCCCCATTTTGGTTAGCTCACAGAAATTGGGTCAAATTTCGGATTCGATTTCTATAAGATTTGTTTTCAGATTCCGCGTAGCGAAGCTTGGCTGGCTGCCAAGTATAGCGCCATTCCCTTGCCCTAATTTTTCTCCGCAACTAAAAATTATACGACCCGTGACAAAACTGAAGCCCATGCTTAAGTATTTTTCTTATCTTTTTTGTTTTATATTACGGTTCGGCCGCGTTGAATTTGCACTTATCGTTTAGTTTAATTCTTTATTGCCTTTGTGTTAAGCGTTTGCTGTTCTGTTTGTTTCTTTATTAATACACTGTTCATTGCCATGGGACTATTTGACCCTTATAATCCCCTTAATGTCAGACTTATCTCACTGTGCAATAGATATCAATGACAAGAACTTTTATCTCATGTTGTTAATTAGCGTGACAAAAAGCATTTTCTATAAGAAAACCCATTTAACAGACAGAGCTAACTTTTGGTATTACTTGATTGTGGGTCTGACCGTATGTCTCTGTGTAAAGTAAGTCAAGGAAGTGTAAAGGTGATAATTGAAAGTAGATAAGGGGAAAATTGGAAATATATTGGAAATATATATAAACTTACCATTTTTACATTTTACTTTACATAATGACACCACTACAAACTTATAATTCTAGAAATATGCCCGTAAATAAAAGACAACTTTTACAAGTGATATCAATTTAAATTTTAATACCACGAATATAAACGAAAAATTAAAAACACTTATTTAAGCAGTTAAAAAATCTCTTTCTCAATTTCTCTTTCTCTCTCTCTTCTTTCTTTAAACTAGATAATTATGATTAATGAAATAATTATTAAAAACTGCACCGTAATCCGTTTAGCAGTTACGTGATGTGAGAACGAACCACTACGTTTAACTGTTCGCATTCCAATTACAAACCACTGAAAGTACTTAACTTTGCCTGATAACAATACTAAATTAAGTTTTTTAACACTAATTACATCAATTACATGTGGTCAAGTGATTATGTAAATTTATTCGCGATTATTACGAATAAATGTGCAGAAGTTTATTACATTACAAAATATATTGGTTACATAATTTTAATGCTTAAAACTCTATAATATGTAATTAATTGTATCTCAATAAAATAAATATATTATGAGTAAGTAAATACAATTTTTTTTTCTTTGTAAACTATAAAACATCATTTTAATGTCACAACATTAATAAAGTCAATATTTAATATAAATATATAAATATAAAATAAAATTTAATAAGTATATAAAAATATTATATCAAGAAAACTTTAATAAAAAAGAAATATAACGTGTGTTTCGCTTTAGGGAGCGTAATTTAGTATTAAGTGTAAGGAAATTTGAATGTCGCCGTGACAGAATATCTGTAGAGGGTAATTAAATAACTACTTCTCTCTGGCAGTGATGGAGATTACATTCACTTAATTTTTTTTTTATGGTATAGGGGGGCAAACGAGCAGTTGTAGCCATTTTCATGACTACCGACGCCCATAGACATCTGCATAGAGACTATACAGATGCGCTACCCCCCTTTCTCCTCCCACCTCCATGGGCCACCGGCTACTTACACACCGCACGAAACGCGACAGCACAGCTGTCACTTCACGCCGGTCTCGTGTAAGCGAGAGGTACCTCCCCGGTCGTGCCGGCCCAATTCGGCTGCATGCAAGCATACAGCGTGGCACTACCTCTTACTTTTTTTTCTTTATTTTTTAATCCTTTTCGCCGAGGTATGTACAAAAGATAGATATTTTTAAATGTCGACAAAGGGTCTTTTGTCAGGCGACAAACTTCTCGGGAAGGAAATGATGAAGCTAATTCCACCCCAAGGAATTGCGACGAATCGTAAATTATGTATAACTTTGGCTTATAAAAGAGGTTTAGGCGTTCGTTCATTGGGGGATTAGTACTTTGAAATGTTGCCTTGAGCCTGGAAAGTAATAAAAGTAAGTATGACCTAAGGATACACCTAAGGATGAGTTAATTTAATTTAACAACTCGATTGTTTATTGCAAAGTTAAGTCTGCTTGATTTCTGTTTAAGTTATTGTAGATGATCCTTGGTGGTATGATTGTATTATTGTCAGATCTATACTATCTTTTGGTACGATAATAATGAACTATTTGTTGGAGTTTTCTCCTCAATAATCAATAAAAGTCCCGCAGCCTCTAGAAACAATATACCTGTGCCTAGCGTTAAATAGCACCAACTTCTTTTGCGCACCTTCCACTTCAGAGCTCTAGAGTAAGCTCCAGACACGTGTCCTAGCTGACGTACCTACGCAGACTTTATTATTTATTTTATAGTATACAAGTAGTTGGGTCACCGAGATTGGGGTGATTACAGCTGCAACACCAGGGGTTTTGCAGTTATGTTGTCCGCCTTTAAGATGAGATTAGGCTCTTTTGTTTGACTTACTTATCTTATCTTTACCTACATATAACAAAACAGTAAAATCCGTGTGTCGGTACTTTGAATATATTTACGAAAAACTAATTGGGGGCGATGTTAAAATAGCATTAGAACACTTTTCAATGTTTTTTTATTTTTTTTTGTCCGTCTGTTTGTCTGTTTGTCCGGGTTAATCTCTAAAACTACTGGACCGATTCGAATGAAACTTCTTGTAGTGTATAGATTACTTACTTTTTACTGCGATAAAATCGCTCATTCCTGAGGGAATAAAAAGCGGGCTTAAAGTGACAGCTGTGCTTTCGCGTTTCGTGCGGTGTGTAAGTAGCCGGTGACCCATGCTGGTGGGATGAGAAAGGAAGACAGCACATCTGTATAGCCCTCTATGCGGATGTCTATGGGCGTCGGTAGTCATGAAAATGGGCCCGACTGCTCGTTTGCCGCACTATACTATATAAAAAAAAATAAAGAAAAATCGGAATTTCGGCGCACTGAAACTACCAAACAAACAATAACAAATCACTTCGACTATAATATTACTACGCTACGTGAGCGAAGTCGCAGACACCAGCTAGTTTATTGTATTAGCTAATTCCACTGACAACAGTTATTTTATTATTATTAATGGAAACTGAAGTGCTATTGTATTCAACAACAAATTTCAAGTATCAAATCATCAAAATTTGAGTATTGCCTGCTAGCGCTTGAACAGCCGTTGGATGACTTTAATAACGCGAGTTTTCTGGGTATATTAAAATATAAAATAATAATGTATATGTTATATCTCTTTCTCTCTCTTCTCTTTTTTTTAATGGTATAGGGGGCCATACGAGCAATCGGAGCCAAATAACAAATACCGACACCCATAGACAACCATAGAGGCTATACGGATGTGCAGCCCTCCTTTCTCCTCTCACCTCCATGGGCTACCGTATACTTACACACCGCACGAAACGCGACAGCAAAGCTGTCACATTTCGCCGGACTCTTGTAATTATATATTTTTCTCAATGCAATTAATTTGATAGTAGTTAGTAGTTTCTAATATGATTTGAAAAATACAATATAAATTATCAAAAGAAAGGCTAAGTTAAGCTAAGGCGATCCCCGGACAAATGATAAATTGAAACGGATTTAACATCATTAGAGAGACTGTTAAAATTAATTAAGCTATTTAAACTTTTATCCTCAAATTTTCCAGAAATTGTGCCCCTCCAATTATTTCACAGCCAAAGGGCTTTAGATATTTTAAAATAAGTTCAATCGAAACCTTCATTTCAAATATCGAAGACAAATATTACGAGCGGCGTAAAGTGACTGTTATGCTGTCGCGTTGACTGCTCGTTTGCCCCTCTATACCATTTTTTTTTGCAGATTTTTGCAGATTTTATATTTTAACGGATATTTCGATTTGAAGATTTTCGAATAAAAAAACTATTTCGAAAAGCACTGAATTCTTTTAGTTTTAAACATAACAGTTTATTATAATAAACAAAAACATTGACATAAAATCATATGTGATTTCCAAAATATTAATAATATCACTCTGTATCCAAACAAATTATAAGGGGATAAAGGGACTCCAGAAAAAGGGAAGAGGTGAGATCCGAATATTTTCGTTAATGCACGTCGTTTCGATGATATAGCGGCAATAATTGGCATGTTTATTGGTCCTTCGGCAATCGTATTACTGGAACAAACACGGACTCGCCTGAACATTATTTACCGGTAACCTTCGTAGCACCTAAACGTAAACAATATCGATTTTGCGTTTTTGCACGTCCCTACTGGATGTGCTATAAATAAACCTAGGGCTTTCGTAGTTACCTATAATACGTTCCAACGTTATAATATTTATTCGGATGGCAATAAAGAACAATAAATAATATTTATTTTACCATTTTCACAAATATACAAGTGTCGTAGCAATAATTTTATAACATTGCTTCGCAGAAAAACTTCTGTTCAGTACATTAGAGTCGTTGTACAGTATATAAATAGTTAGCTCTATTTATCTATTACAATTATAAATGTGCTCGCTTTTAACTAGATTGTAAAGGAGTGCCTAAGTTGTACCTTCTGTTTTTGAATTGTGCTTAAAACTTGCTGCGTTATATTTCAGCTGAAATTGTGTGAGTTAACTAAAATTAAACTTAAAACTTAATTAACCACAGAAACAGGGTTATGAAAGGAGAAATATTAAGAGTAAATTATAATATAACTAGCTGCGCTCCGTGATTTCACCAGCGTAAGTTGCGATACTGTGGAAATATCGAGATGAAAAATAAATGTTGGCCGATTTTCAGACCTACCCGATAGGCTCACAAAAATTCATGATTATCGGACTACCAATGTTAATTTTAGGCATTTAATATTAGCATAAGAATGACAATGAGTGTGATATTTTAAATTTTAGTTTTTACAAATAAACGTCAGTCTTGAAGCTCGTTCTCTTGTAGTTCTCTAGAATACTCCTGTGACAGCTGCTGTTTGAACCTTGCCGCAAAAGTCGAAACGCCAGTAGCACGAATAAAATGGACCACAATAATTTCTTAAAATTATTAATTATTGCAATATGTGAGGAGAACCGGCAATATCTGTTTCTGGCACTTATTAAACGATTAAATTTTGGTTTCTTAATAACAAACATTACGTTTTTAATTTGTATTGTGGTGCATTTTCAGGCTAGTTGTAATGCGATGTTCAATCGACACTAAAAGGCGTTTTGTACATTTCAAAAGCTGAGACGACAGAACCGCTCGCGAGACTTAATAAGCGCCAACTATTGTTAAAACTTTTGGTTACGGTAAATTCAGAGTAGTTTTAACTTTTAAATGTAAATAGAAAGCGTTCAGTACCTATACACTAAATGGTGTTCAAAACCATTAGTACCACTTAACGCCAACTTCGCGCAACGCCTCTAATTTAAGTTTTAGCAACTAATCAAGTATATTTTTAATTCGTAATGTGAAAACAAACATAAATAATAAAAGGCTTTGAGTTTCGAACATTTCAAAAACTAGTGACACTCAATAAGCGCCATCTATTGTCGAAGTTTTAGTGACGAGTTCGGCAGTTTTAATTCGTAATGAAAACATTCAGTGGGCACTAAACGGTGTTCAGTTTAAGCGATAAATGTTTCAGGCGTGTTCACTAGCAGATAGGTCAAGCGGCTGAATTTTAAATGCCTCCCTGGAAACACGAAATAACAAATTTATATTTGCCTCGCTAACTTATTCAGGGGTACTTTAATATTAAAACTACGCAGAGCATTTAACGTGGCGATCGCATAATAAGGTGCTGTGAAATAGCCAAAGTGGCCTTGCGTAATTATTACATCTCGCATCATCATCATCAGCTTCTGGAAAATTTATTATCAAAACTAACTGGTGCTTGCGACTTCGTTCGCGTAGCGTAGTGATATTATAATCAAAGTGATTTGTTATTGTTTGCTTGCAGTGTGCCGAAATTATGATTTTCCCGTAGGAGTGAGCGATTTATATCTATTTATATACATTTACTGCGGTAGAAAGTGTTTTTGATGCTGACCAGCCTTAGTATCTATACACCACAAAAAGTTTCATTCGAATACGTCTATTAGTTTCGGATATTAGCCTGAACAAACAGACAAACGGACAAACGACAGACGAACAAACAGACAGACAAAAAAAAAATTAAAAACATTGAAAAGATTTCTAATAGGTAATATTTTCTTGTCGTCCCCAAATAGTTTTTCGTAAATATATATTTCATGTACAGACACACGGATTTTACTGTTTTACTACATTATGTATAGATACACCCATCTACATCTAAAAGGCAAATCTGACAGATCAATAATGATATATCAATGCATAGCTGAAATTGTTGCACCTAGATACTTGAAATTTGGTAATGTCCTTTTATGGTGTGAGCACTAATTATAACAATAATTTCTTATATATATATATATCTATGTGTGTAATGACAGCAAAACTATTTGATATGATTTTCTGTACGAATTACGCGAGTAAAACCGCTAGGCGCCGATAACTTGATATAAGTATCTATGAAGCTGGTTATTGAATTCTAAAGAAATAAGTTCTAGAATATTCAACGTATTCTAAAACTGTTCAATGAATTGTATACAGAAAGTTTTGGTACTGTTTAAAAAAATATATATAAGGACTTCAGTTTTAATAAATATATAAGGATTCACTTGCAGTCTGCAAGTGAAGCGCTCACTTGTAGCACAGTGTATGTAGTTAGCACGATACAATATTTATTAAAGATACTAGCGAGAACATACACCTTTGCTCGACATTTCGGCCGGGTTACATCAGCCGCGGTCACGAGCCTACAGAAACGTCATGAAAAGGTAAATTATAATATGTTTCCGCTAGTACCTTTAATAAATATTTTATCGTGTTAAAACCCTAAATTACGAGGGTCAAACTGAAAGTTCTTAGAAAATCAAAAACAGAGCAAACTAGCAAGTTATTAGTTTTATTATATCTTTTTAAAATAGTGTCCATTCACATCAATATATCGCTGCATTCGATAGAACCACTGAGAAAAGCACTTTGCCCACTCGTCTTTAGAGTTCTCTTCGACGGCCTTCTGAAACGCAGTCACTGCTTCCTTGGCGTCTGTAAAACGTATTCCTTTAAGTTTTTCTTTTATTTTCGGGAATAAATAAAAATCGCAAGGTGCGAGGTCGGGGCTATAGGGCGGGTGACCCAGTAATTCCACGTCTGATATAGCCAAACAGTCGATAGTTTGTCTTGCGGTGTGCGACGAGGCGTTGTCGTGATGAAGGAGGATCCTACTGCGAGGTCGTTTCTCCCGAACTTTTTCCAAGACTAGTGGCAAACAATTGTTAATGTACCACTCTGCAGTAACTGTTTTTTGATCCTCTAAAGTCTAAAACAATTGTTGCGTAATGACCTGTCTTTCCGAAGAACGAGGCCACCATCTTTTTCCCACGTTTCGACCTCTCTTCACTTTAGTTGGCAACTCTTCGGAAGGAAACACTCACTGAGCAGACTGTCTTTTGGTTTCCGAATTATAACAGTAAATCCAACTTTCGTCACCTGTAAGTACGTCGAGTACAGCGTTTGAGCCACCTCCGTCAAATCTTTGATCCATTTCACGGCTCCAATCAACACGGCGGAGTTTTTGGGCTTCGGTCAAATTATGAGGTATCCACCGAGCACAAAGCTTCCTGACAGCTAAATATTCATGGAGGATTTTGTGTATTTGACTTATACCGATCCCTAAGCTTGTCCGAATCTGCTGATAGGTCACTCTTTTATTAGTCTCTTTCATATGCCGCACAACACTGATGTTATCGTCAGTCGTCACCGTAGAAGGCCGTCCTACACGCAGATCATCGGTGCGATTAGTGCGACCACGCTTAAACTCATTAAACCAGTTGTAAACAGTGGCACGAGATGGGGCTTCATCGTGAAAGGCCAATCGAATTTTATCATAACTTTCTTGTTGACTTAAATGACATCGAAAGTCATAAAAAATCATTACACGAAAATTTTCTCGCGTTAAATTCATGCTGACGTGACACAGCCAATTTTCAATTTGCCGCCAAAACGTAAAACAAATTACAAAAGAATAAAAAAATCCATATTCAATAATATAACAAAGAGTTCCATTTTCAAAATTCGAACTTATTTTTTTTATTATATTGTTTGCAACTGGCCAGTTCTAAAAACTTTTAGAGTGACCCTCGTAACAGCAAAATATGTAATCGCGAAGATCTCAAACAAATTATTATAGTTCGGAGGTTCAAGGGCTGATAACATATATTTTGTTATTTTCCAGATCATCAGTGAACATTTGGAAGTCGCTTAACAGTCCGCGCTCCAGTAGGTCGATGCAAAATCAAATATAAGCCCCTGTGGCCTTATTGTTCCTCCAATGTGAAAGTGGCGCTCCGGTAGGTACAATCTATGAAAGTTCTCCTCCAGTGCTGGCATTGGCCAATAATCTGCTCATTGGACGATCTAACTGTCACCACTGATGCAGCCACACTATAGCACGGTTTTGGGCAGACTAAATTTTAACTCCATTGACAAGAAGAAGGAG
Organism: Calycopis cecrops; assembly: GCA_001625245.1. Classification (NCBI taxonomy): domain Eukaryota; kingdom Metazoa; phylum Arthropoda; class Insecta; order Lepidoptera; family Lycaenidae; genus Calycopis; species Calycopis cecrops. The sequence continues at coordinate 407,293 of LUGF01010155.1, forward strand.
ATGTGAACATTTATTTTTTAAAGTTAACGAGTATTTGGATTGCGATAGGATATTCGCCACTCTGTGGCAGCATTATTTCAACAAGAGGTACATCCTGTAGTACGGGCCCTATTATAAAAATACCTATATTTTCGAATGAGCAATAAAAGAGGCGAAATAGAACAAAAAAAAAGAGTTACAGAAACGAATTTAACTACTCTTACGTTAAATTCCCCAAGTACCTTTTAATTGTAGCTGGGGAGAGCATAGAATCTACACACAAAATACGAAAAGGGGAACATTTATTTGCTTAAAACAGGCAATGCAAATGTCAGAGCTCCGTATTTGACTACTCATATTTTGGGGAAAAGAGTTGCTTACATTATAAATATACGAGCTCTATATTGACATCTGTGGGGCGGGGACACTTAGTTCCAAGAAAAAGTGTTGCTTACATTATCAAGATATATTACCAGCAAACATATTAGGTAAGCAATTATATCCGTAATTAGTTTCTGTAATGTGTTTCGCACTAATATTTCTTGCTATAAACCAACACTTTTTCCTTGAAAGCAGCCCCAAGAGAAAAACTCGAGGATCCGACGGATTAAGATGTGGATATCTTAGAACAAAGAACGATAAATTACTTGAAGGGGTAATTGAAAAGAGCCAGTCAAGTGCGACCGGGATTCACGCCCATGCTCCAGGGGGTTAAATGCGTTTCATTACGACTCAGCTGAGAGAATCTAGATTAAATACTTTGTACTGTTGAATATAAATTAATGGATTACTATTTAACATAGTCAACGGTAGTACCTACCTATGTATTGCAGAGGAATTGGGTAAAAGTATTGGCGTAAAGCTATAGCGGTATTCGTGGGACGGGAATCCGGTTGCTTATTATTGGCATGGAATTACGCTGCTTATTATTGGCATGGCTACGCATCTGCCAAACTTGTATGTTGGTTGTTTATGTATTTCGGTAATGACTCAAAGGTTGCTTTTAAAAATAACATATCGAATATATCGAATGTTTCATGTTACGTTTTTAGAGTAGGTAACTTTTTTCCCTACCTCATCTGATCGTGTAATAAATGTTTTTCAGTTAAACTCTTTTCTGTTTCCATCTCTCCTTTAATTTAGTGTTAAGTACTTTTTACCAGTACTCCAAAACATTTGCAGTCTACTTTCACAATTTTTTTTACATTTGTGAATCTACTAATATCTTTAGTACAATATTGTATGCCCTATTACCCGTGAATGTGGGTCATCTTAAACACTTAACACTGTAAAGCGAATCTAGCTAGCTTCTAGACTTTGCATATCAAGTGAAACTGCATTAGCATATCCCTCATGCAGTATTCGTCTAAGTTTCTCAAGAGAATTATCTCTTCAGAAGCTTAGTCGAATACTAGTTCAAAGTACTTTATATACAAAGATATCAATTTAGTTTTCCTTTTACCTTTAGGTGCAAATATTTGTACACTCAAGTTTTGACACCCCAAGATACATACGTTGCTTAGTTCAGGTTCTAATGGCCAGTAACGAATGGAATGTTCCTTCTATATGCTGACCAAGACACATTCAAACCAAAACGATTATGACGATGTCCAAAATATTTTATTCATAACCGAATATCAAAAGCCTCTGCAAATGAACAGATTGGAAACCAATTTCACTGTTGAAAAGGCCTGTCGTAGTTGGGCCGACGAAGTGTAATCTTCTTTCGAGCTTCAGAAACTGGGATTAAATGTTCAGTGTGCCATAATGTGGACCCGAATGGCGGATGGCAGTTTGCGCTGCACGGTGCTCGTTTGAGCGTATTATGTGTCTGGATATAATACGAAACCTCAATTAACACTGGCAGCGATAAATTTAATTTCGAGCTTAAAGTTAGTTGAAATTTGCGCATTTCTCTTTTTCAGTATGAGCGGCCATGCAATACAGCCATTTTATTAATACCTGTTAGAAACTTCTTCTACGGCTTAATAGAGTCTAGTTTAATACTTTTTTAGCAGGGTCGTTTATAGTTTTAACATCGATTATTTTATGGCGATGAGAACATTTAAACATACTGGCGTCATTAAAAAGACATCGAAAGAAAAATACAGGTAAACTTAGAAATAAGTCGATCTATCCCTATTGGATCCTTAGGAATTAATGTCAATCAATCTACAAATCCTGTGTCGGTGATGTCACGACCGTTAAAAAGATTTCTGAGCTTCCTTACCTTTAACATTTTTTATCAGAAATATTAAAAAATAATTGAATATACGTTTCGAAATTTTTCAACGACCTGTGTGGTTAAATAAACTTCTAGATTATAACAACCAATATTGAAAAATACTGTAGATATTACAGTAAAACTACACATACATAGGTGGTTTAGTTAGTTAGTTAAGCTCGATATTCGAGATGCCTCGCAGTAGCCATGGTCATAGAATTAACCACCCACAGATGTAAGTTACAATAAGTGTGTTGTAGCTTTAGGGTGCTTACATAGAGAAACAGGTTACCGGTACCGACAAAACCTGTACGGGTCGGTACCAGTAATATTGCAATATTTGCGTACAGGCAAGAACCTGTTTTAGTATAAGTAAGCGCATATGACATTGCAATATTACCGGTA
>LUGF01010155.1:417462-432542 GCA_001625245.1 Calycopis cecrops
ATGCTGGCAGCCACCATCAAGATGGTGCAGTAAGAGTCAAGGCTTTCGTCTTAACCCTTCTTATTTACGAATGCGAAAGATTGGAAGAGAGACGAGAGACGAATGACAAATATTACAAATGTTGAAAGCGAACTTGATATGTTTGGTCAAACAAAGCATTTGGATGCGAACAGTTACTCAATAAGGGAATGACAGCTTCCGATAGCAGATCACATCGAATGACATCTCTCATTACAGTTAAGTTTTGAACTTTTAAGATGTTTATTGTGCACATTTTGATTGGTAAAATTAAATACAAATTAAGTTAAGGTTTTTACCATCTAAGGATAATTTACCATATAGGTAGTATTTATTAAATTATTACTAATATACAAATACTTCAAATGTATTTTCTTTAAACACAGCCGCTTTTATAAAAACACAATCTTTTCTTAGACAATTATAAAAGTTGTCTAAAATCTGTAATTTTCAGCTTAATCGGTCCGATCGTTTTTGTAAGAAACTTCAGTTTAGAAAAAAATATTTAGCATAATGTAAATCTTGAAGAGATTTTGAATTTGGACACACCTACACATTAATAAAATGAAGTAGGTATAAAATACTCTACTTCTAAAATACTCCATGTCTTTAAGAGTTTTAATGTTTTCAGCATAGCTTTGCTACAAAGTTGAAACATAATATGTGAATAGAATATGGTAAAAAATATGAACCCTATATGGTAATATCTTTTACATTTCATTTCCGCCACAGAACAGAGTTCATATCAACATTTTTTTATTAAAAAAGGGCGCACACCCGATTTCTATTCGAACATTTATCAATTCGGTTCACTGCTCACCAATACTAATGCAATATACCCGAAGGGTTTTGCTCTGCAACTTTTACAATTGGATAAAATATTTGCATTTAGAATACTCCTCAAATGTCAGGACTTTAAAATTCACAGAAAAGCAAACGAAATGAAACATAAATGGAAAGATTAATATTTTGTTAATAAACGCATACTAATATTATAAAACTGTAGATATTCTTTGTTGAACTCGCTAATTTCAGCGAAATGAATGTTCTTAATTGAAGAATTCTTTCACTGTGAGATTGTTCATATATCGAGATGGCAAGAAGCTGTAAAGCATCACGCTACAGCAAATAGGAACGGAGTACACAGGTAACGCGGGTGAACCGCAGGACACAGCGAATTAAATTATCTTATATAATTTTCAGCGTAATACAGACCAGTATATAAAATCAAATTTAATTTCTGTGACAAGTGGCCATTTCCGTTATGGAGTTTTATGATAATTGACTCAATTATGTGATATCATGAAGACCGATCATAACCGGACATAATGCAATTTGCGAGAAAACTGGTCGTAACAATATAACGACTAAATTGAGTAAATACATGAATAGATAAATCAGATTTATTTCGTTTGATTTTTCGAGCGAACACAACTTATGCAACGAACCAATATTTGTAGAAATTTTAGAACACAGAGAAATCAGTAAAATAACAAAGAAACCCGCGAATATTAAAGTACGCAAGTACGGAAATAGTCTATATTCCTTTATTATATTACGAACGGTATTCCGGAACAAAAGAATAGATTAAGTCTTTACTTGATCTTTAAAGCATATCATATTGCCTAAATAACCATCACAATATTGCTTCCGAATACATATCATCCTAAGATTATTTCCTACTTAATTATATTCAGGACAGTGCCTCCATGCAAGTCACTTAAAGAACGAGAAAAAGAAAAAAAATCTGTTTGTTAATTATATTAATAGTCATAATCCTTTTTGTTAATAATAGAAAGTTATAGTCACTCGCTACTGATGCTAAGCACATAATCAGCGTTTCCTCTTTGTTTTTATTTAGATAACATTATATTATTCAGGCCTAATGTTTCTGCTTGTCGGTAGGACAGCAAAATATCATCTATTTGTGATAAATAAAAGTATTCGTGCCCAAGTTTTGGCTCTAGCCGGCGGCTAATCCCTATTTATACTGGCCAGCAACGTGGGATGAATTATAATAGAGTGTGCTACCGCAAATTCAGTCTTCTCTTACTCCCATTTCCTTTGTTTTTTGGGCAGCAATCGGATGTAAGGCCCACGGCTTTACATGCTGACACACGGTGTGTGGTAACGCTACATTAGCGCTGTTCATTCAAATTGACGAAAATTACGGAAAACACTTATTTCCCGGGCAATTACGAGCTGAACCTCTGAATTCAACATAGTCAGTCAACATCCAACTTGACCATGACAATGTACTGTTTACCTCGTCTTTACCATTGTCAATTTTTAATACTTCAGTTACGTATAACTCAAGTTCACACGAGCTACGCGACTGGTCTAACGTGTTAACGCTTTGTAAATGTTTTGATTGTGATGTGTTTCACAAACTAGTGTGACGCCACAAGATCTTATCGTTAATCGTCATCGCGGCCATGAATGGTCACGAGGTACTGTTTTGTTTTATTATGTGTTGGTTCCACCCCATCCCACACATCCTTGGGGTAAAATCGCGGAACTATGTGAAACAGAATGAAGAAGAGATATCGCAACATAACACAACTTTACTACATTACTGTAGACGATATTATGTCTTTCCATTTGGGGCCAGAATGTAGAGATTCTGGGAATCATCATAGTGTGGACACACTACACACGCGAAAATGCTACATATCCATATTGTATAGTCAGCATCATAATCTTGCTATTACTTTTTGCCTGTAATATTATTACAAGCTGACGATTTTTGAAGTTATACTTCATTTGGCGTGTTTAGGAAACATTATGACAGTGAATTATTACGATGCGCTTGCACAGCGTCTATAAACACCTATAGGAACTACCATTAATCATGTCTAACAAATGGTTGTGTGACAGTTGCATACATCATTTTATGACTTGTTATTATTGTAAAGTTGAAGAGTTTGCTTGTTTCGTTGAGTGCACTCATCTCTGAGATTACTATGAAATGAATGATTCTTAGTGTTAGATAGTCCGTTTATCGAGGAAAGCTGTAGGCTGTACACCATCTCACTACTTCGAATAGTAGTAGAGGACGCGGGTTAAGCGGGTGCAACCGGATGTGCTGCTAGTTTTTGACATGTTGCGAGGAAAGGGTGGATCATCATTACCGTGCGTTAATCCTTATCATAATAAAACATCAGAGATAGAATTTGGGAAAACATTACTTTGAGTCCAATTGGAAATCGCGCATTTCTCTCACACTTGGGATATTCTGTCCTAATTCAGATATTGTATAAGTTTGTTTCCAATTAGTTCAAAACATGTGTACGTTTAAATTAAATACATTATAAATATAATAAAGAAAAAAGAATAAACACAACTATTGATTATGTCGGATCTACCAATGTTGTTATTGTAATATCTGAATCTCATTTATACATTAGGTGCTGTATATTATTTATACAGTCTCTACATGAGACTAATTATGCTTAAGATTTATATTATAAAAATTATCATTTGCTATGTTTACCCGCTTTAATATAAGATTTTGTTTTAAAATAAATACATACTCTGGTCTAAAATACAAAATTTGTTAAATAATTGATAAATATTATCTAGTAATATAGCTATGCGTTAAATTAAACTTCAATAATATCAAGACACTTTTTTTTAACACAACTTTTAAACTTAACTTTTTTTTAAGACGCTGAGCCCAAAACAAGTTGTTTTTTTTTCACTACCTATCGGATTTATTAGATTTGATTATCTATTTAGCACCTAATTTACCGTAATTTAACGTTATGATAAGGCTTGCGACTCACCTGATCTTAAGTAACACTTGACGGTAACTATGTAAGTTGTTCGACAAGAGACAATGAGATCTAAGCGTGCGAAAAACCGGCTAATGTCGAGCACATTGCGGCGGTGTAATTGGACAATGTTCAGTCCAACACAATTCTACCGAGATAAATTAAGCTCTATGCTATTATAATAAAATATCAAATGGATAATCGCGAATCTTTAGTTTAAGGTTGTAAACATCAAATTTCAAGACTGGTACCTGATCTTTTGTCTCGTTCAGAAACGTTAAGTATATATTATTTTTAGTATTTTTTTAATTTGATAAAGTTTTGAAGTTGAAGTCAGATTTACGCAACTTTTGTCTTTCGCGGCATTCGTTGCTAGTCACACAGTTTTCAGTTTTACTCCTACTACTATGGAAAATAAGAGGTGAAGTGAAGTTAGAACAGCTATAGCCCTATTTCTGATTTAGAATCAAATGAAAATGTCAGATGTAATTCAATAATTTAAGATTTCCCATTCAGATATGTACATGCGATATTCAACTTTATTACTTTTGCTTAAAGCTCCGTTTAGTAAGTTTAGTAATACTATAACTGCCATTACCGCGAAATTTTGGCCACTCAAATCGGTTCTGGTGGCAAATTGAAATTGCAAAACCTATTAATTTTTTTTGACTCTAATTTGGAAAATCGTTAATATTGATGTGAGGTGTTGTCACTTGGCACAGGGTGTTCAGGGTGTTACGTAAGCACAATAATGAACCTGCACTGAGCACAGGGCGGCAGTGGTCGGTGGTAGCGACGGTCGCGGCGGCTGCGGTGCGCGACGAGCGCAGTGGTCGCGCGGTACCTCGCCGGGCTGATCCGGGATCGATGCGGGCGGCGGGCGACGGGCGAGTGCTGCACCGGGAGGCTGCGCCGGTNCCCTTCCCCCGCGCCCCGCCGGCCCCCGGGCCCCGCGCACGCGCACCCAGCTCGACTAACCCGCCCGCCCGACGCCGAACGTTTCAATTCCCACGTACTGATTTACGATACACCCCGGTTTTATTTCGCTATTTTTTTATCCGGGCGACATTAGGCGCGGTACTAAGATTCCCAAATAGTACAGTTGGTCAAATAAAAGTAGATGTACTCATACTGCAAAATGAGTAACGCTATTGCCCACTTACGGATTTAACATACTCCCAGGTTTCATTTCGCTTTTTTATCCGGGCGACATTAGGCGCGGTACTAAGATTCCCAAATAGTACAGTCGGTCAAATAAAAGTAGTTGTACTCATACTGCAAAATGAGTAACGCTAATGCCCCGTTACGGATTTAACATACTCCCAGGTTTCATTTCGCTTTTTTATCCGGGCGACATTTGGCGCGGTGCTAAGATTCCCAAATGGTACAGACAGTCAAAGAAAAGTACCTAATTGTAGTAGTACCTAGTAATAACTGCTCATGCTTCAAGTTTAATAAAGACGAAGCTCACGTACGGATTGAAGATAATTTAATTAATTTTTTGTCCGGACGACATTAGGCGCGGCACTATGATTCCCAAATAGTAGGTACAGTCGGTGAAATAAAAGTAGAACTGATTATAAGTACAACAAAATGAATAATGCTGAAGTCCATGTACGGATTAAATATTTTACCCGGTTTTATTTCGCTTTTTAATCCGAGTGACATTAGGCACGATAGTAAGATTCCCAAGTAGGAGTACAGTTGGTCATATAAAACTACAACTGATCGTAGTTCAAAATGAATAATGCTGGAGCCTATGTATAAACTAAAGATATAAACGATTTTATACCACTTTTTTATTCGGGCGGCAATAGACGCGATACTAAATTTCCCAAATAGAAGTACAGTCGGTCAAATAAAAGTACAACTGATCATGTTTTAAGATTCATAAGCCGAAGAACAATGCTATAAAAATGTATCTCAGATTTTTCCCAAAGACGAGTATAGTCTACCAAAAATAAAAGTACAACATGGTTCGAATTGTCGAATTGTTCGTACATTGTTCGAAATAAATCCAATCCGCCTTCTACGAAGTTTTCAGTCTTAACTCTGTGTGACTTTCAGCGTCAGGCGAAATAGAGTAAACATTGTTAAAAATAGAAGCTCTTTGCTCCAACACTTTGTAGTAATATTCTCGGATTAGCTGTGGTTCACGTTTTCAGCCGTGCAAAATCTATTCCACGGTAACTTTCGTTTGTTTCGGGATAAAAGTTATTCTGGTTTTAAGTTTATAAACTTACATCTGACTCAAATTTTACCGACATCTGTATTCTGTACAGTTCTTGCGGAAATTAAAAATTACGTCACAAAGTAAAAAAAAAAACATACAAACTTTCGCATTTATAAACGCAGTAGGATTCAGCGGTATTATTTTAAAAGCAACTTTTGACCAAATGTTCTTAAGCATTTCAGTTTTTACATCTTCTATTAAACTTGTAGCTACACCACTATTGAACGAACAATAAATCTGCTGAAAGCGGTAAGAGGTAGTGCCATGCAACTCTAATTGTGCCACGAATTCGGAGGTACCTCTCGCTTGCCTAATATCGGCGTAAAGTGGCAACTGTTCTGTCACGTTTCTTGCGTTAGCCCATGGAGGAACAGGACGAAAGAGGGCCACTGTTATATTATTAATGATTATTATATTAACAGTTTCAATAATAATAACGATGTTTAAATTTTGAATATTTATATAAAAGATGATTTTGATTTTCGCAAATTGTTCCGTAGTCGCTGGAGGAGACGTAGCCCAGTTTACGATGGAACTTGGCCTTTATCGTTGACATTTGTCGCGATTGGCCCCCGTATCAACATGGCTCGCTGAATATAGGCCTCCTATAAAGAAGGGCTTACGGTCGGTCTTATTTAATATCTGATAAGCTGAAATCAGTTCAGCTTAATTTATCTGCTGCTGTTCTGAATACAGCATTATCGTCGGGTTTAAATGAAAAGCGTGATCGAAACCATGGATCCTAACCTACTAATATTCCCCTCCACTCCCATCACAGTGCCGGGAGAAACACCAGGAGGAGCTACAAATATAGATATATATGGGAAAAAAAAAATTAAAAAAGAAAAAAAATGTAAAAAAAAGTAAAAAAAAAAAAAAATAACCTACTAACATTATAAATGCGAAATTTTGCATGTTTGTTTGTTACTCTTTCACGCAAAAACTGCTAAAGCGATTTTCATGAAATTTGGCACATACATAATGGGTATCTTGGATTAACCCAGGATAATTTTTATTCAGAAGAAATATTTCTATGGGTTGGAATGGGATGATTTTCTATTTTCCACGGGGTCGAAATTTACGTGGGTGAAACTACGGGGCGCAGCTAGTTATAAAGAATTTAATGTAGCTTTAGAAATTTAAGAGATAGTGTGATGCTGCGTTGCAGTGGCATTGGGCATCACCGGGGAGGTATAAATAGTTTACAAACCGGCGTAAAATGTATGTGAGTAGCCGGTGGCCCATTGGAGGGGAGCATGACAATCACGCGGATGTCAATGGACGTCGGTAGTCACCAACATGCTCCGACTGTTCGTTTGTCCCCTTGTACTATATAAAAAAGGGAAGAGGACTGATGATAATAACCATCAGCATCGACCGATGGGCCCAGCAGGCTCCATTCAACATAGTAAATCGGGTGCCACCCACTGGCCCCGGCAGTATTTAAGTTTTTTAATAAAAACTAGATATATACGTGTAACTAGATAGATATATGTAATAGTACATTACTTTTTTATATAGGTGCAATAGTACGTTAGCTTAGTCATCTAGTAACAACCTGGGAACTTGCAAGTCTCTAAATACAAAAAAAAATCTAAAATAGATACTTCATTAAAAACCTACGACCTTGGTGCAGAAATATCTTCAACAATTCGCCACGATGAACAAAGGCTTTAGGTTTAAGGTATAGTGTGAAGTTAATAATAGGAGTAGTCTGCCCGGGTGAGACTCGAACTAACTTCCGTCTCTTCATTGTACGTAAGACGTATTACTTTTATTCATTTACTCTTTCTCTTACTCTACAGTTCAAACACATTATGCGTGGAGTTAGATTTTTTTTAAATAGCGGCACGAATGACCAATCAAATCCTTTCCATGACGTGGTCACTCTCCTCCCTCCTCATACAATTGGATGATGTAAAATTAAAAAATATACTACACCTACTATAGCGGCCGAAGGCTCTTGCGGAGGTTTTTAGTCGGTAGCGGCACGAACTTCGTGCCGAGCCCGACACACCTTTCCGGTCCACCCACCCAGGACCTGTTGGACGGTGCATAAAAGCATTTTGCCCTGCGTAATAAAAAAAAATTAATAACCGCACGATACGCGACAGCTTCGCAAAAAGGCAGATACAGCGCGTAGGTGCCAGTCCAATCCACTGCAGTGCAGGCAGTAACTTTTACAAAAAAAGTTCAGTGATACCGCCACTGAAATCTTTTTACCCGTTGGTACATATTCAGTGACCTGTGCGGGTCCCAAGGCAATACCCTCGGATTCCCGGAGATAATCTTTGGGTCGTGTGATAGATGACGCAGCAGCAGAGGTGTTGGAGGCTCGACACGAATAAGAAACAAGTAAATATTCATGTTCTCTAAACATGTGAGCCTTATCTTTTGGATCTAGATGATTTTTTAAACGTGAGAACGAATAAATAAAGTTGACGTCAGAAATAATGCTTTATCTTTATATCTATACTAATACTAGCTGCGCTTTGCGGTTTCACCCGTTTGAGATCTAAAGCTTCTATCTTTGTTTGTAGGGGATAATTTTCTGAAATACTGAAACTTTGTAGAAAATTCTTTCACCTACGAAATGATATATCATTAGTGACATGACTACATTTTATTATTAGCCAGCCAGTACCTACTTCTTTGAGTGTCAAAAATAAAAATTAGCATGTATAGCAACAAGAGTAGTTTAGGCTTGCGTTGATATAAAATTCCAGTTTTGGCTTTTGTAACTAGCTTTTTCCTGCGGCTTCGCACGCGTACAATGCGATGTTTTTACATATAAACCTTCCTATTCAATCACTCTATCTAATTGAAAAACCCTAAGATCTAAGCATATAGACACAGACGGAGGAAAGTGACTTTGTTTTACACTCTGTTGTGAAAGGCACCTGTACCTATGACATTTGTGAATATCTTTAGGAGTCGGTACTCATAATGGCTTCGACTGCTCGTTTGCTCTCTTATAATAAAAAAACGAGATATATTTCTAATCGCGAATGTAAGAAACAGACATACGCATACGTTCGCGATTCCTTCTACATGACTTCTTTAGTCTCCCCATAAAGACTCCCCGCTGAAATCCGCCATGAAACCATTCACGTATACTTTATACCCTCTATTTATCTTCACGTAAGAATAGAATATAACGTTATACTTTACCCAGGCGGCCGTCGTATAAGATAACTAAATTGCTCTCGAGTCTGACTCGTATCAAAATGTACTGCCCGACATTTTTCATGTATTTACGTTGCGTATATCAACTTTATGGCCACGTACAGAGTAGAAAATTTGTAGGCTTACATTATAACTTTGTATTATTACGTACAATATCGCTAAGTAAGCCTTATAATTTGTGAGCATGTATTACTTTCGGGTATCGACAGCGTAACCATACTATGCCCGTCTGTTGTAATCATATTTGTCATTGTGTGGTGGTATAGGTATAGCGTATAAGGATCCTTTGCAAAAGGGAAATTTTTATCATCGAGTAAGTTATTGTATGAGTTCTTCATTTTTTGCATTTGAAGGGGTAGGTAAACTAGGATATTCGCGATTCAATACATGTCCAATCCAAAATGTCCAAAATCGAACTATTGCAATGATCTTTGTCTTTATTTTGAGTTCCGTAGTAAACGAAGAACCCCGTGTGGGGTGTTGTTGATTAGGTCTTTAAAAAAGATTATAAGGTTGAGAACATTATTTTTCGAATTAGAGATCCGTTTTTGAAATATTTGGTTTTAAAGTACAATTTTTGTTAGAGGTATCCCCCACATCTTCCCAAATGATAAACACGTGAAAAAAATTACAGCAGTAGTATATATGTTACGGCTTAAACCCGAACCGGCTAAAACTAGGTGTAGCCACTCTGTCTTGGCTAAATCTAGAATTAGCCAAATCTTTTCAGGTAAAACTACAACTACCAAACGCCAAACCTGTTCGCCAGACGGGCGAGGCGCCGACTACTGACAAACATCGATATTGAAATGGTATTGACACTGTAACAAATGTGAATGTTTTTGTGATTGTTGTAAGTGTACCAGGTAATGCACTCCAGTCGAATTAAACTCCTCTAGCTTAGACCATCCAGCTGTACAGTGACAGCTACTTCACGTTTTCGTGCGGCTTCGAGTTTCCCGAGGCTCATTGAAAGAGAGGAAGGAGGGCATGAAGTTGTCCAAGGACATCGGCAGATATCAAAAGTCTCGTCTGCAAAGCCTTGAATTTTACGAATGTGTGGTGGTGGTGTTCATCTACATCTGTTCGTTTGCCCCTTATCCTATAAAAAAACAAAAGCAGCTATCATCTATGTCCATGTATATTGTCTACAGATTGCAGTAGTCGCCAAAGTTTGTTACTGTGGTTACGTGGTAAGGCCAAGTTACTGTGCTATTCCAGCCTGAAACAAATTGAGCTAACAAATAATCACCAAAATCATGTTCAACATAAGGAAACTAAGCTATTTTGATCATTTATTTTATACTTACAATGGATCAACTAACGATTAAAAGGGGCTTGACATCATGGTGTGATTGTTCACAAAAAATGTGAATAATCTTCACTGTTCTATACATGTAAAGTTGTTACAATGAATTACGTCACTTCGATGATTATGTACAATTATTCTGATTCTTGGCTTAAGTGTTCATGCAGTACTCATGTTGGAGGTAGCTGTGGAATGACGACCTACTCATCATCATCGTCATCTAGCCATAGTTACCGACATGGGAGTCCAGCGGACGTCTTCTTCTTCTTTGTCCTCGCCTTGTCCCGTTACACGGGGTCGGCTTTCCTTATCATGCATCGCCAGGTTGATCGCTGGCTCGTGTTCTCTGGTTTGAGGCCAAGCGTTTTCATGTCCTTCATGACATTTGTCATCCACGTGGTCTGTGGCCTTCCTCTACCCCTCTTTTTTGTAGCCATGGAAAGGCACTTTTTCACGACATAATCGTCAGGTCTCCGCATTATATGACCGTACCATCTTAGCCTTCCTTCGGACATTTTATCAGTAATAGGTGCCACCTTGAAGCTTCCTTTTAAGTGTTCATTGCGTACTCTATCTTTAAGCGTAACTCCACCTGCCCATCTCAGCATGCGCATTTCTGCTGTGTGCAGCTTCTGTTCATGAGTCTTTTTGACTGCCCAAGCTTCACTGCCGTACAGGAGCGCAGGTCTTACTGCTGTTTTATATACCTTACCTTTAGTTCTAATAGGCATTTTTGGGTCACACAACACTCCTGTGAGAGAACGCCACTTCATCCAGCCAGATGTTACTCTTTGCGTTACGTCTGCTTCAATAGAGCCATCGTCTGCGAGAACTGAGCCTAGATACTTTAGGGAGTCCAGCGGACGTGTTGAATTATAATTAAGTTGCCAGTTTAGGAGCAAGATCGGTATGCAGTTTGCCTTCTTGTAGTAGTGCACCTAACACATGTTAAGTATTGTGTTTTATCAACAGTTCTGAAGCTGTGATACCTGTATCTGCAGGTGTGTTCCTTTTCTTCACCATGGTTTAAGCCTTGTCGTGTCGTGGAGAAGGCCTTGGGCGAGGCTCTTCTTTGTAAAGCTATTACAAGAATACGGGCTAAAGTGCAGTAGTGGTGAGCGACAATCTCTCCCACCCGTAGAAATAGTGTCGTTCCCTTAGGGGAAATAATAGCCGCCAAATTGTCTTGATGTTTAACAGTTCCGATCTTAACATTTTAGATAACTTATAATATAATATGCAGCATCGCCGTGCGAGGCGTTGAGACTTTCGTTCGGTCTTAAATTAATAACCACTTAGTAAAACTTGTAAAAAATTTAAAAAAAAAACCTTTTTTTTTATTTGCATATAGAGGTCCGATCGCGTAGAATCATCAATATCCTCGTGGACTTGGCGCGGTGATTGCCCTTGCGGTGGTGACTAATGCTTTGAATTAAATGTTAAATACATTCCACAATTTCGTTTGTAAATGTACCATTTTCGATGATGTCAATTTAGCTAAATGTAAATTTCATGTACATGCGAAAAGTTGGCAGCCCTATTGTTGCGTAAATGAAAGTATTTTCGCTCGTGTAATCCAGTCGTTACAATATCTTCCAGTCGATATAAAATCTGGATGTGTATGTAATTTTATTACGTATATGATTCTCCATACGGGCTTTCATTTATTGTGTTTGTGTAAATGTATTGTAATATTTAGAAATGTCTGTGAAAAATAATAAGCAAAATTTTGGATACGGCGGCCGCCTTTACTGAGACTAGCCAACGGAGCAGAACATATTGTATGGTACAAGGGTGCGCAGACACAAATTTAATATGTTTTTTCCTCTTGTTCCGATGGGACGGTAGTCCGACACGGCCAGGAAGAGATCCGGTACAGGACCGATGGCTTAACGCACTCTTACACGCTGAGACATGGGGATTTTATACCGCCAACTATAAGCGCAATTTCATCCCACGCACCATTTCAATATGGAATGCTGCCCCCATCGGTATTTCCGGACCGATACGACCTAGGGATCTTCAAGAAAATAGCTTATTCTTTCCTCAAAGGTCGGCAACGCATCTGTTAGACCTCTGGTGTTACGGATGTCTGTGGGCGTTGGCGTTCACTTTACATCAGGTGACCTAACTGCTCGTTTGCCTCCTATGCTATAAAAAAAAAAAACTTGCCGACTTCGGACTGTTGTAAGAAAATTTAAAAACTCCTTTAACACTTTTCCCTATTATTTCAGGACCTGAACTCGGGATCTCATCCGGCACCGGATTAAGTTCTGACGGGGCCCATGGCTTGAAGATCTTGTAGTAGAGACGTAGACCTTTTTATGGGTTCAAAAATAAACTTATAGCCTCCAAACCTTACGAAGCCTACAGCTCCCTAAGTCCCTACCTGGATCTGGCTTCATCTTACCACATGAATCGATCCTGACGGGTCATTTACATAAGTTAAACAGTATTAATATTATTCCGTTTCCTTACCCCTCGAGAGTTCAACAATCAAATTAATTATTCGAGATTTATTGTAAACACAAACACGGCAGGCTTCGAACTAGCTTAACGACTACCACAATTAAGTTATAGACGAGAAGTTTAGTGCCTTGCGAAAGTGTGAAAGGTCGACTCAAAATACCATTAAAACAGTGATTAGACTGTCCTTATTTGCGCACGCGTTAATTAATTATAGTCTATCACGGTAGCCGGTTGGTTGACTGGTTCCATTGATTAACTGGTTTTGAAAAAAAATGTGTGTGCTTTAGACCACACGACTGAAGTAAAACTTCATACACATAACATAACTTCATGAGAAGGGGAGAGAAAGAAAATGTGAGCGCGCACTGTTCTTTCTTGTTCCTACAGTAATATGGGAAACGTAACTTTCTCTCTTTCTGCCTTCACTAACTTATATCTCTCTCTCAACTTACGTTCGCCTAGCCTTTGTGTAACGCTCTCGTCACGCATTTATTAGCTTACACCCCAGTCAAGCGCGCGAAAATAAATTTTACATCAAAAATTACGATAGACGACGCATGAAGATACGGTATCAACCCATAATAAACTTAAAATTAATGTATGAATTGTGTTGGTTGGCTCTAAGAGATCCCTTACAGCGATAAGCACACCTGTGTAGGGGAGATAGGGGCTGGTTGTTACAGGGGTAGGTTGTTACAGCAACCATAGCGGCTGAATGGAGAGAGATAATTAGATGCTTTAAAGAGACAAAAGTCATGCCACCAAAGGCCCACAACGGCCTAACGTTTGTGTGGAAGGAGCACGTGCACGTGGCTGAGAAAAAGACAGGAAAGTAACTTTTTTATTTTTTCGTAATGTTGGCCTACAGCCTGCTAAATGTGAAAGATGAGACGTGTGTTGCGTGAACTTAATGAAATTATGCTTTCTCTATATAAAAAATCTAGATTCATACAGTTATATTTATAACTGCGTTCACTACATGATCTTGAACGGTTGGTTTTGGTGTTGGGGCAAGAAGTGACATTAGCTCGGGGTAAGTTGTGACATGTCACAACATGCCCCGTATCACTTTTTGACAACTATCATAATTTCAAGGGGTTGCACTAGAATACATCTACACGATATACGTTTTGAGGAGGAGCGGGGGGGGGAGGGGGGGGGTCCCCCACATGCCCACCCTAAAGTCCCTAGGTGCGGAAACACATAAAAAAAAAGTTATAGCCAAAAAACCAAACTAACCTCAAAATGTATGAAAATCCATAAAACACATAATAATAGATGTGATCCTAATACCTTCTATTTTTATTACTAAAATTCTTAAAAAACTAAATATCTTTCTTCTAACACCAAGTGTTTTGAGTGCAAATAAAAAAAATAA
Source organism: Calycopis cecrops (assembly GCA_001625245.1). Lineage (NCBI taxonomy): Eukaryota > Metazoa > Arthropoda > Insecta > Lepidoptera > Lycaenidae > Calycopis > Calycopis cecrops. The sequence continues at coordinate 431,829 of LUGF01010155.1, forward strand.
CCACTAACGTTTAAACCACTAACGTTTAAACGTTCTAACCTAACAGGGCAAGTTTGGGTCTACTGACCCACTATACTCGCTCGCTTCGCTCGCTCGTGAATAAGCGTTCCGTTCCGTCAACATTAGGTTTTTTCGAAATCGTCTTAAGTAAAAATATAAAAAAAACAAAATATATTTTTAATTAAATACGAAAAATATTGGTTAAGGTAACAAAAGTGGGGTAATTTTTTTTGAAAACTGAGTGCACAGGTCGATAGAGAATTACCAGAGGAGTTAGATGGTGTTGTTCGTTTTTCTTGGAATTGACCCCTTGACCCCCCAGGGGTCAAAATATAAAAATGTCTAAAAAGTGGTTTTTTGGACGTTTTATGACTTGGAGATCATTTTTAAGGTTAGTCATGAGGTCAACTCGGAGTCAAATGGGGGTCGACCCCAAAAATAACCCCACTTCATGTCCGGCAAAAATAAGGATTTGCCAATCCACTAGGCTCGCTCGCTTCGCTCGCTCGCTGTGTATAAATGTAGTCTAACCTAACCTAACCCATCCAAGTATGATTCTAAAATTTTAAAAATCACAGGGGGTTCCAGTGAGGGTCGACATCAAAAATGATCCCCAGTTCATGTCCGGCAAAAATAAGGATTTGCCAATCCACTAGGCTCGCTCGCTTCGCTCGCTCGCTGTGTATAGATATAGTCTAACCTAACCTAACCCAT